>JAGXCT010037120.1:53436-142959 GCA_022495035.1 Philopotamus ludificatus | reverse complement strand
CTATTTTAAAGATGGCGCATCGAAAAAACGACATTGCTTATAGGTACCCCTAATACATAAATGGTACTAATCCAAGTATACCTCAATGCCTATGTTTAGTTATTGTACACTATCCATTTCTCATCAGCAACCGATCTATGCAAAAAAGGCCATGCTTTTGTCTTTCACATGTTGAAACGCGGTCTAATAAATTGGTAGCTGATAATTGAGGAGGACTTCAAACATCGTATCTTGAATCCATCTCTATACAAAGCAAATATCTCAATTTGGTTGATGCGTAAACTGTCATCTTCACCGTGATCATACTCGTGTTTTGACGTAGATTGGTATCAATTATGGCTTTAAACTTGTCGTCATTAGACTTCAAATGCCACTAAATCCGTGGTATATCAGTCAATGAAAAATTCTCAGAGCTGAATTTTTTTGACCACATTTGTGCCTCTCGAATTTTGAGGTCACTTTTTTTTATAGACATCGCAAATGCTTTAGACTTGCACGTAAATGCACTTTATAGCCCGACATTAAGAAAAAATATAAGGCTCTCTAATTGAAAATAAATAGGAAGCATCCATTATACTATTTTAATATTTAAGAAGTGGGTCTTTCCCCTTGGAGGACACTACACGATCTCTGCCGGTCCTCCGCCTCTTCTATCCAACTCCCAAGCACCAGTAGAGGCACGTCCGTCTCAACCCTGATGCCAATTTATGGCCTATTGGGGTGCTATGGGTACATCCCGTATCACCAAATTGGCACGAATAGCGGCCTAGGCTGCTCATAGTTCCGTAGAATCTACGAAATCAAGATTATGCCTAACCGTGATTCCTGCCACATCTAATTCTGACACGCGACAACTTTTAACACTACTTTATTTACATAAAACGATAATTTTAAAACAGGTATTATTTATTAGTTTCAAGAAAAAACCTTTTAATAATCATAGCATATTATAAAAAAAAACGTATTTACTTTTGCATCAACCTTATCAAATAAATCAACCAGTATCAAACATATGATTAATAATAAACATCAAAGAGATTAGTTTAGTGGTAATTAAATAATCTTAGTATTTACGAGATTATCTTTCTTTTGAATATTATCTCTTCGAGTCAATTAAACACTCATTGCATCGTAAAATAATATTTTTTTTGTAGATTATAATTCGAAATCACGTAAGTTTTTCCAATAAAAGTATTAAAACTGTTAATTTTTTTACGATATTGATAAGTTAACAAACAATGTACGTAAATTTTATTTAATATTATAAGATATTAAATAATACTCAAGTATAATATTAAACAAAATTTCAGTATTAATTTCAGTTCTAAAACTTTATGGCAGCGTACCAATAATATTATAATAGCACACACATATATCGCAAATTATTTCAAATTCAATTTTCTAACATTTTCGTGTAATGCGATATTCGTTTTTGCACTCCAATCGATCGTATCGAACATTTTTTATTTAATAGCCATTATTCTGAAACGGGGTCGGCATCGGTTTCACAGACGAAATATATATTTTATATTCAACAACATATGTGAAAATGCTTTTCGGCTCAAAAGACTCTTTCAGATTTATATTGGCAATTATATGCGTAGCAACATTTTTAGATAGAAAACTTTTCAGATGAATATTTCAAGTCATTGCACTCGGAATAAATATATGGTCTAGCCCGTAATAATAATATTGACGATATTTTAATACGTTTTTATTAATTTTGCATAAAGTATACATAATTTATTGAAAGAAAGGATTTTCGATACATTTTTTTCGAAGTGTTCGATAAAATTCTTTAACCTGGTTTCTACATCGAAGAGTTTGGATGGATACATTTACTTAATTTAATTTAATGAAACTTTTTGACCTCTCGTTACTGAGTTTGACCTAGTTTACCTAATTGATAAATTAATATATATTTAAAAGATATTCAACATATATATAAGAAATATTTGTTTTATTTTTTGAAAATGTGTTTATATAGGACGATTTTATTCGATACTTAAAAAAATATACGGGCATGGCGTTATGTGAAATTATAGTATAAATCATTGCATGAGGTGGAAGCATTAAAATTTTAGCACAAGCCCTTTTATTGCGTTTGTTTCCCATATTATTACATTAGGCAAGTGCTTGGAAATAAATTATTTTTGCACGTAATTCAGAAGCAATAACATTCGTTATGAAGACTGTAAATTATGGAAAAATGAGATTAATACATTTATTTTTATATTTGCAGGTGAACATCCAGCAGCTATGCAGCACGGTGGACAACTCAAGATGGAATATCCATTTTTTGTAATACTATTAAGTGTAACTGTGGCCATTTTGGGCTGCTAGTATCAAATAGTATATCAGAAAAATTAATATATGTTTCATATTATTTTTATTATAAAACAACGAATATTTAGAATGTGTACATAATTAGAAAAAAATACGAATTTAATTTCTTGTACATAACATGTCCATTAATAGTATTTAAATTTATATTTAAATACAGGTGGGCGCCGTTTTGAATTAAATTTTCATGAAAATGGCGTCGATTTTATTTGTTTCTTTACATTAATAATTATGTATATATGTAAATAATTTGTAAATATTATGAAAACAAACATTGTTCTAAAGAGAATTTTATTATAGTATAAATTTAATATATAAATATAAAGAATTTTATTTGATATTTTCATTATTAAATGCCATTTTAATTATAATTTTAATAATTAGCTCCCTACCTTTTTCTTAAATAGAATTGCAATTTATTTTTGCACTCATTCGTATATAATGTATATTTATTTTGATTTTTAATGATAAATTACATAAAAATTCTATTCGTTTTTAATTGAAATCTTATTATTTGTCACGAATCTCAGTTTGATTGTATCTCAATTATTTTTATAATTGGCCAATATAGATGTTAAATTAAATCCGTATGTAATTTATTATCGTTTATAATTAAAATAAATAAAACTATCTCAAATAATTAGTTTTATTAAGAGGCATCTTATGCACATTACCATTTTCATTAATATTCTTTGTTTTCAGTTTTTAAAGTCCATTGTTTCGTTCATCAGCAAAGTTGTGAAAGCAGGTCAAGCATGTTGTTTGCTGCAGCATGGATGCGGTCAAATAATGCATATTTCATGACCACAAGATCTTGGAGAAGATGTTGACTATTTATTTTACATGTATTCAATTTAAATAGAATCTGCAATTTGAATCAAGATTAAAATACCAATATCTGATTTCAATAGCAATGATTATACGTAGTACCTATATTATATTGAGATATTTTTTTAATCTAATGAACCCTAAATTTCAGGTCAAAACCCCTTACTTTAATCACTAGTCTGGCCGTACGCCTCAGTTTATTTTTGGGTCTGTGCTTTAAAGACTTTGCTAAAAAAAAATAAGTTTCTTATACCTTTCGAATGGGTTTGCAAAGTAAGTGTTTGAACCTTCGGTAATTATACAAACTTTGTACCGAAGGGTCAAGTTTGCTCGCTTTGAAGAGGAAGAAGCACTCGAGCCCAACCTTGAGGGCCGGTCCCGCAAAACTCAGTGTTGGGGTAGTCGAACGCAAAAACGTTGAAAATAATTATGAACGTGAAATTGCCACAATTAACATTTAAATTATTCAAAGTTTCATCCGCCACCACCCCTCAATGACTTCGCATAATCCACGGAAATTCCCGTCCCCACCCCCTGTCTTTCCTCAGAATTGTTATCATTGTTGCCGCCATTTTGCAAATCTCCCGGTCTGTCGTTACGGCCGCCATTTTGTCGAGTGTGTGCTTTATCACAATACCGTGATGCGCGACCATAATCGCTATCGTTCTGTAAAACTAATGTCTATTCATTATTCCAGTGGTAATTATCATTTATTTGGAGCGGGCCGCATTTTTGTCAAAATTTCAAACGTGTGACATTTTATATAGCACTTTAATCGTTTCACAGATTAACATTAAATTTTACACAAAATAATTTTATACTACAATTTTACTAAATAAACTTGATTATATTATATAAAGATGTATATGGATTTTGAGGAATTCAGATACCCAGGAGTACAAATGTCACTCTAAAAGGTCAAAAGAAAAGTTAAACTTATATTTATATTTGTTTTTAGTTCCCAAATATATATTTTAATTATTTGTCGAAAAAATGTCACTAAAATAGATTGTTAACCGATCTGTCAAATCAGCTCGAAAACAACCGCCTCGTCCGAAGGGGGTCTATCAGACTCTAATCATTTTATTTCAAGATCCTAGCAGTTTTTTTTAAATTGAATTTTCTAAGAATAAAAATATTTATTCGTCATATGCTTCATAATTTGGTCGATATTTTGGATTTTATACGATTTAATATGATGCGTTAATGACACACGCACTATGCGATGTCTCGCCGCAGACTGAGCTTTTGCCGTACGTGACAATCGCTTGTTTCGACTATTTTTGACAAATACAAAGATTTGTAGCATTTATATTATAAGTGTTATTCGAGAAAAATCAAAAACTTAAAGTCACCATCAGCACGGCCAGGTTAAAGGCTCGCTACATTTAATGGCGTATAAAAATTACTCACAGAAGGTTACCCTACGCCATAATAAAAATAATGCAAGGAGCTTTTTGTTATTTTCAAATATATTTTAATATTTACTAATATAGGTATAAAAATGTTAACGATAATTTACAAAATCATTAACACATAAATAAAATCAATAATTGACAATTTTTTTTTTATTAACTGTTTTCGGAGATTAGTTGAGCTTCGACTGCCGCTATTTTTAATCGTGTTTTGTGTTATTCGATGACTAAACTCACTAAGAGTGAATTGGGATTTATAGAATTCAAATTTAACACCCCAATTTACAAAAGATAAATTTTTACCATGTGAAGAATTTATTCAAAATTTGATGCTTTATATTTTTTTTTATAAATTGCTTATTTGCAACGATGGATTAAAAAAAATGATTTAGTAAATAGTCTGAAAGGCAACGATTACTGCTGAAATCTAAATTAATCCAACTGAATCTGAAAGTGCAAACAATCTCAGATACTCATGATCTAGTGTTCTTGTAACAGTCGGTGAGGTATGTGGAACCAAGGAAAATGGATACCGCATTATCTAAGTGAAAAAAAACTGGACAATCAAATAAACGCATGTAAATATCTTTTGGAAATACCGTTTTTATAATGAGAAATAGATGCATTATTACAACCAATAGCGCAGAAATGAATACCTATAAAAGGTTCACGTAGCAAATACCAACCCTTTAACTCGACCGCGCAATAAAATATCTTTTGTCTGTTTGTTGGGACTGCAAGGACATAATTCATTTTAAAGCTCTTAAACTGGTCAAACGATTATTACGCAACTTTATAATAAATAACTAGATCCGCTTAGCGCCGGAAATTAAAAAAAGCCCTTTACTCGGGCATCGAAGCCAAGTTTTTACAGCATGACAACGCTCACTCGCATACGGCAAGAATAACACAAATAAAATAATAATAAACGACCTTGGATGGAAGTAATTCTTCACCCTCCATATTCTCTAGATATCGCTCCGTCTCACTATAATATTTTCCGATCGATCTAATATTATTTTAACGGCAAAAATTTTAAAACATATGATGACGTGAATATTTTTACCTCTAAACCTGTAAATTTTTAGTGGAAAAGGATATTTTGTAAGAACTTTTTAGACTAAATGCTGGCTTATGAATCAAGGAAGTACTGAAAATTAATCTTAATAATTTATTAGTAATTATACGACGTATCAATAACGATGAATATTTTTATACAAAAAATAACTTATTATAATTATGAAAAACGTATCGAGAGCTCTCCCCTTTTTTGTTATACCGAGTTGGTCGAACTCATCTTAGTGTGCAGTTTTTTTAAATAAGATTTTACACCTCTTGGCTATTGTTAGCATTGAACGTGTATTTTTCACCACACGGTGTCCTATCTTAACTTCTCTAGGGGTTGTCGGCAGTAACAAATAGCAAGCGAGCATTGATCTTGTTTCGTAAAATCAATCCTTTCATCGCGGAAACGTTCCCCCTTAAAAGATAGAGGCTTACGATTTCGGATTTTCCATCCCATTAAAATCCTGCTAATGAAAAGTTCGTTAGAGACCAGAAATATTTATAGGAAGAGAAAAGGATTAGATATTTTTCACTCCATCTAATTTGTATAGGTTTGTTTGGGGGTAATGATAAGATAAGATTTTTACCTTTGAGACATCGTTGTACTAAATTACATTATATGCTTTTATCAAAATATTAGGGGTACCCATAAGTAATGGCGCTTTTTCGATGCGCCATCTTTCAAATAGTCTCCTTCAGTCTGTTAGGAAGTAAGGACGTGTTATATAGTTTCTTTTATGTAGCGGCTACCTGCTCGTGGCCTTTACACAAAAAAAAAGTTTCTTTATCTCTCTGACGACAATGGGAGAGACGTGTCCGTCGGAACAACATCTACAGAGCTGTATACTTTTTCAATATCATTTGAAAAAGAAAGCGACAGAGGCTGCGAAGGAATATTTGCGAGATTTATGGTCAGATATTGGATGTCAGAAAATCCCAAAAATGGTTTAAAAAAATTAAATCTAATGATTTGTGTTTGGAAAACGAGCCTCGAAGTGTACGACCTGTCCAGGCGGATGGAGCAGCCGTGAATTCTGCAATCGAAGACAACCCGATGCTGACCATTGAAAATTTATCGGAAAATCGGTACATCCTGGTCCAGCACTCAGAGGATCCTAAAGAAGTTGGGAAAGATTCAGAAAGGAGGTGTTTGGGTCCTATACGCATTCACGCGCGACTTCATGTTGCGAAATGTAAAAGAGTTTTACAAGAAGGGCGTGGATGATTTTAAAGAAAGGTGGCAAAAGGTTACAGATAATATGGGGATTTTTTTTTATAATAACAGTTAAACAGAGTATAAGAATTTTTTTTTTGAATTTCATTGAAACAAAACGACATTACTTATGGGTACCCCAAATATTTACAGTTATATATTGAAATAATGTATCCACCGATGATGTTAAACCAAATTTGCTTCATGATTTTTTTAAATACACGCTTGCTTTTGCTATAAGTTGCGTGGCATCTTTCTGAGCTTTCATGTTTATGGCTCTCGACACATTAAGTTCCAGCAAAAGTTTGTTTATTTATTCACTGTTTCAAGATATTCTCAAGATGACTAGGGCAGGTTGTTTGCGGGGCCTCCGACCCTGCGAGTAGTGCGCAGGTTAATTGTTTGCACGGGGCTGGGGATGCTGGGACACATTGCATAAATCCAGACAACCCTTACGGTTTACACTTCTGCTAAAGCTCAAGTTTGTTGTGCCCAGACCTGAAATGGTTCTTCCGTAATCAAATTTAAAACAAAAATCTAAGCAACACTGCATATATAAGTAAACAAGATTTAAACTAACTATTTAAATGACACTATAACGAATAGAAAATTTAGTCATAAGACAGATACCTTAATATAAATCTAATAAATTATGCAAAATATTCATCAAAATTTCAATGGAAAAATCAGTTAATTGTTGCAGAAACTATATATTTTAAAGTAGATTCATATATACAAAAAGCTAATAAATGGGATGTTCAATGAGAAACTCTGTTAATCCATCACCCGTGGAAGCCGGCAGTCTTCTACAAAGTGAGGGGGAAAAATACAAAACAGCTGACATATTGCTAGTTCAACAGCGGATCTTCGGGATGCTTCCCCTGTTAATCCTCTGCATCTCATTTAACGTGGCGACACAGCCAACATTTACATTTATCTGGTGGGCATATGAGATTACGGCCTGTAATCATCACCCAGTAACACATCCGTAATCCGATAACACACACACACATATACGTGAACATACACACATTTGCCATGTACATAATTCAGTTGGGTCCCGCATTAATTCGCACCCGCTAACTGCGTGAGTAATCACTCTGCTATGTGCTGCCCAAATTTGAGACCTTTATTTACATTGAGCCGATACGAGACCAGAAGCATTGACTCAAGGTCGCCAAGGGGTTAACCTAGGCGGTGTCTCGTCGGAGTGTTAACCCGTTGCGTGAGACTAGGGGCATTATGTATTCAAATGGCTCGTCAAAGTGTTACACTCGGCATATATTAATTGTAGGGATGATTTAAGGAGCGACATAAAGGTCTAAGTCGGATTTAAGGTAATATATTGGATTCACTTAAAATATTGGTTCGGGAAATGTGAAGTTTGTACAAAAATATTAGATAGTCCGAACAAAAATGACCTGTTTTGCATGCTCAATTTATCCATTGTCCATGTGTTTCAGATTTTAGTGGTACGAGCTCGTTTTTGTGTTTTTATTCATGAGTGAACATTTTTTTTATTAATAATTCAATAGCACAATATGTAAACTATTATAAAAAAAAAACATATATTGTCACTTGTATAATATATGATCCAGCCTAAAAGTTCATATTTGACTCCTTGATATTATTATTTATTTAGATACATACAGCACTTTTTAGCTGAAAAAAATACACTTAAGAAGTGTAAAAACGTCTACGGGAAATATTTAGCATTTCACTAAATTTTATTGTGAAGTTATTAAAAATGTTTTAAGTAGAAGAAAAAAGTTTTTTATTTTACATAAGTAAATATCATTACCCAGTGTTATAGCTTGTAGGTAACATGCATATTATTTTAATAAAAGTGCTAAGATAGTAGTCGGATAGCTATCCGATGAAACATACGAATTCAGGTAATTCTTTATAATACTGGGCAAGGGGTATGTAAGGAAGAGACCCATTACCTCCGCATGTTTTATAAAAATATTTATGTCAGCAGTTTAGCGCATTGGAATAAATCAATTAAATGCAATTAAATTATAATTATTATTATTATAGATTATTGTCATTATTATTATTATTGTTTATTATTATTATGACGTTGATTATAAATAAAACCATGTATTCTGTATTCATACGACAAATAAATAAATTAAATGCAATTTATCCTTCATTAAATAAATGATTATAAAACTAATAATATAAATTTTAATATAACTGAAATAATAATATAATTAACCAGTGTCGTGATTTGACACTGGGGGGAATATGAGTGTGGGAGACAAATTCCCTTGCATCTTTAGAATCGTTATCATATCTTTATATAGGTGATTGGCGCATTGGAATCTTTTTATCAATACCATCCATCTATCGTAGTCATATAAATTAAAAAATAATTAATTAAATACATATTGCAATTTATGTATTTAATTGCGAAAATCCTTTATGGTAATTTTCCGAATATTAACAAAAAAACCTTATATTCACATGGGTCACGGGCCGTATAAATATGCGTCAAAATATTAAAATAAGCCCTAAAAATAATATGAATCTACCTTTCCTTGTGTTTGATGAACGTGACCATGTGTATGATTTCCTTTGTTGAGGATAATGGATATTGGTTTTATGGAAATATATGTATAGTGCAGTGGTTTCATATTATTTTTTTTGCATCACAGTATATTTTCGTACTAAAAGGCACAGCTGTTCGCTTTCAGTTAATTTTTTGACGTTTTGTAAGATGGGGGTCGTCAGCTTCTACCCCCTATCGTTACTCTAAACAAAGAATGCCTTTTCGATCATTCTAATGTTATTATTTTTATGTAATATTTATTAGTGATACCGTAAAAATATTACTATGTTAGGATTATTTAAAAATAATACTTTGAGATCTTTTTGATTTAATTATTTAATACGAACAATTTTTATTTTGGATAACTTTAATGTGTGAATTATTAGAATTCGTTTGGTATTTTAGATGAATTAATGATTACTTTTCGCATAGTCTAAATTATTCTGCAAAATTAAACTCCTGAAGTTTTGCCACACTTGACATTCTGACATTTTTAACCCTTCCTGATAATTTGTCTCGCTAAATACGAAAAGGGTAAAATTAGGTTAGACAGAATTGGGATATGTTGTGTTAGGTTACATTAAATTAGGACAGGTGACATTATGTTAGGTTAGGTTTTGTCGTACTCGACATTTATAATTGCCTGAATTTTTTTCGGCTTAAATGCAATAAGGATTAAGTTAGGTTAGGTCACAATTATTTTAGATTCGATTTATAAATTAATTATTCTATCGAACTGAATATAACCTTAACATTTACTAAATAAATGGATACTAAAACCAATTTGCCTTTTTCTAATTACTGTACGGTATCTAGATTTACCATTAACTGTGCATACCGTTGACCTCTGCACCTAATGTCAACCGCAACTTTTTACGTTCAGATATTTCACGTTAGGGGTTAGTGTCCATTTCTAAAACCTCAAATCTTCGGTCTGATCCGTATTAAGGGTCAGGTGACCGTTTTCTCGTCCATTAGGCAGCGCGGACCCCGGTCAGACCGCGGGTCCAAAAGGATTTTTCAATTAATTTTTAAGGATCACCGCGGCCCGCGGTCCCCACAATCGGGAATCGAACGGGCGGCAGAGGGGCGCGGCGGGGGTGGATAGGGGCAGCAGCCCCCGGGCCGCTGGGTTAATGAGGCAGAAGGTAACGGTCCGCCGCGCCAACCTAAAAGCTTAAGTGCTGAGAGCGTTTAAATCCCGGCTGTGAAGCAAAAACGTTTTAATGTTGACAACAATAATCTATCGCCTATGACCCAAACTGTCTTTGCTTACAAAAAAATCCTTTTTATCGCCACCCGGTTTGATTTATGGCGGGCAGGTTCTTTCATTGATGGCGACTTAACGGCTCTTTCGTTTGGCGGTTGCCTTTGGCGTCTTCCGACGTCGGTGCATGTGCGCTTTTATCTCCCGGTGAAACAAAGAGAGGTTGTATGTAATTTATCTGTGGTACCGTTCGCATTCGCCGGATATTACATCGACATTTCCTCGACAGTGCCACAATGTAATGGAAATCAGCAATTGTGTTTCCGCTATGAAACAACTATAAATTTGTAGAAAATCAAGTCTTGATATAGATTTTCAAATATAACGATTCAATAATAGAAAAATAATTATATAAATCACATATGAAATCTAAACTAATGCTTAATAGCCCAATAATACCTATTCAATACACTTTTTAAATCAAAAAGCTTTTGTATTTCCCTATTTTTCTGCACCACGAAACATCAAAGCACTATCTTGAGAGGTACATAAATCTTCGGCCTGTTAAAATTACTTTTAGTAGACTAAATATACCATCTTCCAAATGAGCAGAATAAAGACTAAATAAAGCTTTTGAGAAGAAAGATAAGCAAGGTAAAAAATGGTAAGGAGTTTTCATAGTTTTATCTGTTTGTAACTAGTTGAAGATGATTATTCTAAAATAAAATTTAAGTATGTTATCTTATATGTTTAAAGTTTTCAGTGCTTTCAGCGTTCTATCCAGACAGAAAGTAAAAAACTAGAACTTGACAGCAATATTACTAAAAACAAGCTGATGATAATCGATAGAAGTAAACAGCTATCTAGATCTCTTAATCTTTCGGATCTGTAGAGGGTTAAAAAATTACGAGTAATTCTTACTTACGAATAGCGGAAATTATGAGTCAGAAATAAGAAGGCGAATATGGCAAAAATGCGATTTCAAAGCTATAGATTATTTGGTAACGCAGGGGAATATCCAAAAAGGCAAAAAAACGTTTAGTCCAGAGTCCAGTGTTCTCAATTTTTATTTACGGCGTAGAAACTTGTACCATAAAGGAAAACACGAGAAAGAAAATTGACGTCCTTGAAACGTGATGCTGGCGACGCTTGCTGAGAATACTATAGACTGCTAAACGCACAAAATAGTATGTCCTAAAAGAAATAGGAAACGAAAAAGACGATCGACTTTTCAGCGATACTTCGGGCATCTCGCTAGTAGAAACAAAAGCCTGAAGAAGCTTCGTCATGCTTAAAAACGAAAAAGGACGCAGGAGACAGGACAGGGCGCCCACCCGCTGGAGGGATCAAGTGAAGATCACCACAGGTTCCACCATAGTAGCTGCAATGAGAGATGCGGAGTGCAGAGAATCCTGGAGACCCAAAATCAAGAAGATTAGACATAAGAATGGTCACGATCCTCAGACATGAGGAAAACTGTTTTAGATGTGAGAATTTTATAAAAGGATTGGTATTATTAAGGGCCATAATTAGCGAGGGAGGAAATGGAATGGTTTATATCTGTAAACTTATTAAGGTTATCTTAAAATAGGAGTGGCGTACTTTTTAATAAGGTCATTAATAAGGAGCGTGATTTTTATATTTTTCTGAATTTTATTTATATGTATAGGGGGTGTCGCGTCCCAGATCTATGGAGCGTAAGGAATTTGAGGACGTTAGTATTATTAATTTTATTTATTACTAATTCTACATGAGGTCTCCAGGAGAGTTTTTTTTATCAAAAGTGGCCCTGAGGTACATTGCTTTGAATTTCTATGGAATATGTATATATTTATTATTAATATACAATAATTCTATTTTAAACTTTTTTTGGAGAGAAGAAGATTGCTTGTATCTCTGAAAGCTCGATTTTTATTCACCATTTATTACACTACTTTTGAAGGTTGTTTAAGTATTTTTGCCACCTTTTATTTATGAGATTAGGGGGTCTGCTGCCGCTAATTATGTCTGTGTTTTCGGCCTAAAACGACAAGCATTTTATTAATTTTTTTTGGAATCGGAACATCAAATATTAACTTATGTTGACTTTCATTATCAGTCTAATAAATGGTTACTAAGCAAACATATTTAAAATATATAATTTTTTGATATTCATTTATTATTAAATAAAATATTGATAGTCATTTTCGTCGATATAGTAAAATGTATGTGTAAAGGTTGTGGGGGGATTCGGGACTCGGACCATCGCGAGCCTTTACTCTCGCCTGTGGATGAAATGCAAATACAGTTTATAAAGTTTAACACATCGATACATTTATTAAATATAAATAAATTGTTATTGTTCCGCGCGACCCCCGTATGGCGTGAGTTTGGCGTGGCTGAGGATATCATATTTACTGTTTTTGTTACGCGGAAGCTGTTAGGTTATGTCCCAAAGATATGCACGTGTCGTGCGACGTTCTGGTGCGCTCTATATCGTGACCGCCGGCAATGACGGCACTCTTGGCGGTCGAGAGTCCAGAGTGTCGGAAGAGGCACCCTTCCTTGATGATCCTCGACGAGGGGTCGGCAGTGGGCTCGACGTGGCATGCCAGGCTGCCGTCTCAAGTCGGAGGATGCTGAGGTGGAGTCTGCGAACGGTTGCGAAGCTGATTGGCTGCGATGATTATAATCAGTGTCGATGATAAATGCCATATGAAGGATGAGAGGAGCGTCTCCAGAGTCGTCATGGCGAAATAACGCAGGAGCGTGTTCACGCTGCAACTGCAGGCGGGGGGGGGGGTAGCGTGTTGGATTTCCGGAGACGCCTCGTGGTGTTGCCATGGCGACAACAAGGCGTTAGTCCAAACACGTGGAATAACCGTCACATGTGATTTTCGTGAAGTGCGTGATTTTTATGATGTGCGTCAATGGTGTTGGATGGAGATGGACTTCTTGGAGTGACGAAGAATCAGCTCCTGGCAACTACATGCAGTGGTAAGTCTAGCTGTCTTAATTATTAATTACAAATATATACGCTTCTGTAATTATGTGCATATTTTTTCTAAAGAATGTGGCCAGTAGAAGAGCTTATAACGACGTAAAGGTAGGAATAAGGCCTAGCTGGGAGAACTGGATTCGGTGAGTATAATTTATATTATTCATTTAGGTTTTTATGCAAAAATATATTTTTTTAAATTTCTGTTGTGTATTATGCAGGCATTCAACTCAAAATTGTGTCTAATTCATAGACTTGAATTGTCCTAAGATTATCTTTTTTATAATTACTATTAAATCTTAAAATTGAGTCACCTCTTTTCTCGTTTATTTGACATATTTATTCTCGATATACGATTTTAAATAATGAATGACATAACAGAAAGATTCCAAAGCCCCATTATTCAATATAATGATTATAAATAAAAGGTGAATGATTCTCTCATACTAATATCCCCCCCCCCCCAGTATCAAACCACGTCATTGTTTAATTATGAATATTATTTCAGTTAGATTGAAATCTATATTGTTTGTTCATAATTATTTATTCAACAAAGGATATGTGGCATTAAATTAATTAATTCCAACAACGCAAACTGCCCACATAAATATTACATACCCCCTGGCTAGTGTTACAAAGAATTCCCTGAATTCATAGTTTTCGTCGGACACCTAATCAACTACTAACTTAGCTCAGTCGTGATTAACTTACATTATCGACATGTAACCCAAAAAGTGATTTTTTAGATCAAAACTTTAGAATTACTAAATTAAAAATGATTTTAGCATTATAATCTCAAATTTAAATTTATGGAATTTCATTTCGTAATATGCAACGAGATGATTTAATTTATTTTTTTAGTGATCCCATAAAGCACATCAAATTTAAGGGAAAATTTGTCCACGGGGTCACTTTAAGAATTCAACAATACTAAAGGGAAATTCGCTACGTGTTTTTCGTAGGGGGGAAATAAATGGTGGAATTGTACCGTGCACATATGTAGGTTTTCATGATAAAATATTTAAAATTACGTATTTTTTTCCCGTGTTTTCTTTTAATAAATATCCCAATTTTCGAAATAAATGGTTTCAATGTCCACAGAACATTTTTCGCCGTTGAAATATCTTCGTCATGTCCCTGAAAATTCACCATTCGATCATCCTGTACAAAACATGTATTATATATCACTGCAAGGAATATCGTGGCGTTGATTTTTTTTCGCATAAAAGATGGACTACAATCAATGGCGTGAATGAAAAATTGTAGGGATCGCGAAAGGGTCCGGGCCCTAGCTAAATTTAGCCATATCCGAGACAAGGCCGTGTATAGGATATGTATAAAATCTTAAATAAACCATCATTGGCTTGTCGCCCCTGTACCCTTTCACGATTGATATTCGCATAATATTGCTGAAAATATCGTGTGACATTGAGAGTTACGCCGATCCATACGTAGTATATCACATTATAAGCCGGATTTTAACAATATGTATAAATTATATTTTTTATATAATATTTAAATATGTATCAGCGTAATAATGATCTGATTAGGCGACACGGGATCACGTGCTTGTCTATCGTTACGCTTTTTATCCCGGCGGGTGATCAATCAATGCCGTATTTTCATCAATATTTATCCGAGCTAAGTGATTCATTCGCATTTCCGGCCGCGCTTTGCATTTTTATGTTGCCAAGATAGTATATTCGAGGTGTTTGCGATGCGAAATGACGATGGAAAATTCTTAAAATAACATTTTTTTATCGAATTCCATGTCCGCATTAGGAACGATAATGCCGCGGCATTTGCGGAAAATTCGCTACTTGAAGCGAGTGACGTTAATTGATCGGAAGATGTGGGCAAACATGTGTTGAAGATGAAACTTTATCCGAGGAAAATTATCTCAAACAAACTCAAGTATGAATAAATTGATTAAATATATGTTTATATATTCAAATTATCAAACAAAATTATTATGGTTTATTTTATAAAAGCGTTAAATTATTCATAGTAAAAATACTTAATAAATAGCATAATAAAAACAGAAGCAATACTATTAGGTCATCTATTAATAATACAGTTTTTTGAATTCCATAAACTGAAAATCAGAGATGGATGTGATAAACTATCTGCATTATCTTAATAAAAAAATACGTAGCATTGATATCTTATTCTCATGTTAATGCAAATTGAATAGACTTGATTTTAACAGCTATTTTTTAGCGTATGGAGAATGAATAATAAAGCCAGTGTCATAATCCAGAAATTATAGCCTAAATGATAGTAAATTCCTAATTCTTGAACCATTGAACTCGACGAGGACACTATTATGGATATGGGGAAATAAAATTGATTGTATCTGTGAAGAAACTAGCAAAACAAATTAAATTTGGCTATTTAATTTTAATCACACCTTTGTGCCATCGAAGAAATCAACAAATTGGATCAATGGTTCTACAAAAACTTGAGTCCAATTGCGCGCAGAGAGTGAATGTGTGTTCTTTTTTATTTTCGCCTTTTATGGACCAAATAGTGACTAGATACGAGAAATGGGGTTTCTATCGATTGCTTTTTTCTGAAATTAGTACTCGTACAAATGCTAAGACAACTTTGAATTTACATAACAACGGTTGTTCAATAGTCAATTGGCAAAAAATATTCACGGCTTTAAAACTAGTGTAAAACGTACGTATTTATTTATTGATTCCCTAATGCCATGTGTCTACAATGCAACTTCGGGAATCCCAAAGGGTTTCAGTTTAGGACCATTATTATTTGTTTCATTTTTGAACAATATACAACGTGTCCTTTCATGTAGTTTTCCACTTAGGAGATGACTTAAAACTATTTAAATCAATTACCTCAAATGTTGATGCCACTTTCGCTGCAGTTTGACATTAATTCTTTGCTTGAATGGGCATCCACTAATCGTCTCCCGCTTAGTGTTAGAAAATGTCAGAAACTGTCATTTTTGAGATCTAAGAACTTCTAAGCTACACGCTTTCCAGGCAATCGTCAATTAAAGATCTGAGAATTCTGTTCGACTCTAAGTTTAGGTTAATTTCTCTTGTATACAAGGTATGTAGGTTATCAGATAATCTGGTACGTTTCTTCTCGAGTTACCTTACAGAGAGGAAACAATATGTGACATACGACTTCCCAAACGTCGTATGCTTACAATACACCTTCCGGTATTCCGCAGGGGTCAAATTTAGGACTTTTATTATTTATTTTATTTATAAATGATATTCATCGGGTCAATTTTTACTTTTCGCAGACGATTTAAAAATATTTCGATCTATTAATTAAGTGGAAGTTTTCGTTGCAGCTGAACATTGATTCTTTGCGCGATTGGTCAATACTAAATCGTTTTCTATTAAGTATTGGAAAGTGTCCAACAATGACCTTTTCTAGATCAAAAGAGCCCATCATCTTTAATTACAGTCTTGGGAACGTAACTCTTCCTAAGCAATCGTCTGTTTCTGGGTATTTTGTTTGATTTTAAGTTAAAATTTAATTTACATGCATCGGACGTGTATATAAAATCGTTAAGAATGTTGGGCTTCGTCTTGAGAAATTCTGATCACAGACGTAGCACCTTAGTTATACTAGTGCTATACGATGCATTGGTTCGGAGCTTGCTTGAATCAGGTTCCATTATATGGGCGCCTTATGACGCCTCGAATTCCCTCAGTTTAGAAGATACAGAAAAATCTTGGGAGTATCTCGATGAGGTTGGTCCAGTGTATACTAGCACGCGTTTTGGGGTTGCCTGGTGTATGTAACCCTCGAGAAAAGAAGGTCGATTTACTTGGCAAAGCACTTCTTCAAGTTGTTGGTTGGCGCAATAAATAACCTCCTTGTACTGTGCGATTTTCCCTTATGGACGACACCTCATACCATCGAGTTCGTTCGCGTGTGCTTTTCCTTCCGCAAAATGCGAGGACAGGTGGTCTCAGAAACTCTCCGGTAACCAGAGCTATCAACCTACTGAACCACTTGACTGATTGCGTAGATATTTTAAATGTCAAGTTTCGCCCTTTTGTTGATTTCTTATATGAGATTTTATAATATCATATAACAGCGCAATTAATGACGATACGCATTATTTATAAATAAATTAATTCATGCATAAAAAAAAGAATTGCCGAAGAGAGTGGACAAGGAAAGGAAAACCATCGGCACCCCGAGTTGAGTAAGGTATTTACGCAATTTGGTGTTCTTATCTGTATGATGGCATATAAAATATTTAGTCCACTTTAACTTTTAAACATAAACCATAGGATAACAAAGAAATTATACTGCGAGTAGCTTAAGCGGCTTAGTTAGTGCTAAAATAAAAACGAGCATATTTGGATTTAAGACGAGGGGTGTTCTTCCATCAGGATAATGCTCGGCCACATTTGAAGACTGGAGCAGTTTGAAATGGAAATGATGCCTCTGCCCCCATATTAGTCAGACCTTTGCCCTATCTGATTATCATTTATTCCGAAATCTTCAAAATCATTTGGACTAAAAAATATTAATACTTTAGACGAGCTTAGAACAATACTAAAGGTATATTTTTGTCAAGGACAAGTGAATTTTGGATTATAGAAAATTAACTTAAGTATATTTTTAATTGAAATGATTTTCATTAATTTGAATACACATAAAATACAATATGTATTTTTATGACGTTTATAATGGTATTATAATAATCGAATTTTCTTCGATCGAATTTGAAAAAAATACCAACAACTAATAAATCGAATAAACGATTAAAAAATGTAGGCAATAAATATCGGAAGAGCAAAAAAAATCGTATAGAAAAAAACGTAAGGTATTTCCCTGTTTTTCGCAACGTAATTACTTATACGGCCGATTGATTAGATTGATGGAGATATCTCCTATTAGGCAAAGTGTTCCCAGTAAATTACCGCGAATTGAATAGAAGAAGAGCATCAGTAAACACGGTTATAAATTAACAATCGACAAGCGGGATCGTATTCCAATCTACAAATCTGCCAGTTACGCATACACCGATCCGATACTTGATTACCGCTCTGAAAAAATATAAGAGAAGCGAAATATTTGCCGAGCTCTTAAACGTTTCCATGGGGCTCCACAATCTTCTCCATATCTCCATTTGTTTGCAGGGCCCTTTGGTCTGCATGAAAGGCTGCGGCCTACTTAGGGCTCACGCACCTACTTGACCGGCATTACATCGGCTTTGGCTCTTCATAAATAATATATATATATTTTCAATGCTCACCTAGATAAGTCTACATCTTTGTTCAATAGTGTGAATTTTGATCTGAACGATATATGCCTATTTAAATGTACGAAAATGCTGAAATGTCGTTTTGTGTTCCATTCCATATTCCATATATGAAATTTAACGGAAACCGAAGAGGCGGAAACTTCAATCAGCGCGGGAAAATGTTGTCGATTGCAAATTAAAACTGTTACATGAAAACGTATCAAAATATTAAATATCCGGCCAAAAATTAATTAACATCCAGAAAAATAATTATGGTGAGTAAAATATATTTTTAGATTATTTTTGAAAGGTACTTGATTTATTTTTATGCAAACTTGATTTATTTAACACATTCAAATTTGAAATGCGAAGCGGAAATGGGATTGGCGGAAGAAAGTGTATTAGGGAAAGTCAACATTTTGTTCATAATTTCATACGAAAGAAACAACATTATATCCCAAAATTCATATTTTTATATAATTTACAAATATATCTTAATTTCAATTACAAAAAATCTGAATACATATTATATTTAATAATATTTTTTTCTTAACGCTACGTTTTTTTGTTGTTTTCATATAGTCTAATATAAAGGACTATAAAAGTGCATTTTTACTTGTATAAAAATTCCATTCATTGCTCCTAAAAATTAAAACATTTTTAACTTTATGACTGGATCGACCATGAATTCATTTCATTATATAATAAGTTTGATTTGAATGATGTTCTAATGATGAAATTTGATCATATTTAAAGGTAAATATTATAGGTCAGTTCACGACTTACGACGAGGTTCCGTTACGCTACCATGACCGTAAGTCAAAATGGTCAAAGTCAAAAATTTCATAAAAAATATAATTAGAAATAATTGGCACGAAAGGCACATAGTTAAATGTTTTTATTTATGATTGCTAATTGTTGTACTGCAATTTGTCAACTAATGATAATCTAGTATTTTTTCTCTTTTATTTGACGAACGATTTGCGATTCTTATATGGCGTCATTACGTTCGTCCATCATTCTGGGATTTGTTTATTCCATTAAAAAAGTTTTATTTCTTTTTAATAATTATAGATTATTTGTCAAAGCTTATTTTTAGTTATTTTTACTATATTTAATGCATGCAAGAAATAATTGACAATAACTGAAATAAAATTACTTTTTTATGTTTTTTCTTTTCGTTGTAAGTCCGAATGGTCGTAAGTGGATGTGATTGTAAGCCGAAAATTGATTGATATGTATTTATCAGTAAGTGTTCTTGATTCAGCATCTCATAATGTGTCATTTTTCTGATTCATATAGCTGCCTTTAGTAAAAAAAGGAGTCCCATCCATTTCAGTAATATAGAAAGAAGCTTCAAACTCTGCAGTTATATTTTACTCGTCAACAACGATAATAATAATACACAGGCGTGCTCTTTCGTTTTTATTTTTTTTAGAATTTACCTTAGCTAATTACAATATAGTATTAGAGATTTATCAGTAATTTTTACGAAAGGTTTATACTAATATGCCAAAACCCATTTAAACGCATTGTGTATATGTCGGCATTGTGATCTTATTAATTTTGCATTGAACACTTAATGCAAATTGAGGGAAAATCTACGTTAGATATTAGCCCCTGTAGCTATCTTTACGTTTTTGGAGAATAACCCAGTGCGAACAATACAAGTTGAAAATAAATCCTCTCGATTAACATATGTGTGTTTTTTATAGGTATGTAACATTAGGTGGATAACCTGGAGAGCATCCGTCTCAGTCCTGACATCATGACTGAGACGGAGGTGTCCTTCAGGTAGCAAAGACCCGCCTCAAGGTTATAAGGCCACGTAAATAAATAAATTAGATTAGTATGTATTTTATAATTAGTATATTAAGAAAACTTTTGTTTTCTGTTTAGTTTATTTAATATGATATGTTTCTCTTTGATCGATTCAGTATTTCTTAACTTCAATGTTTTGAGAATACAAAACTAAGTAAAATTTAATTTTTCCATTTTCTTAACTGAAAAATCTCCATTAACCCTTTGCACTAGCGAAAGATTAACAGAGAGTGAATTTGAGGCGTCATAAAGAATATGAATACCGAGATAAACGTAAATAAATATGAGCACGAAGGTAAACGTGAAAAATATTTTAAGTGATAAAAGCTTCACCGATTCGCGAATTACCAACTCACAAATACCATATCTTACATTTCGTCATCTAAAAATTCCATCTTATTGCAATAATTCACTCTATGGATTTAATTTAGATAAATACAGCATAAAAATATATAGCTTTTAACCACAATACAACAAAAAAGCACTTTGTTTCAAACATTTTTTTGAGCCTCGTTTCAAAATTTTGATATAATCCTGTTGATTTAATCTCTTATTTTAAGGATAAATGTAATTAGATTTTAGCATACCTACGTAATTTTTCACTACTTCGTCGCTTCGAAGATTATTTTTAAAATGAAATTTGGCTTTTTTCAATTATTAGAAATATTTTAAATTTAGCATTTTTTTATTCGTGTGACAACAGATTTGTTGGTCTGATCAATGCCGATTTTCACGCCATATTAGCATATTTCGAATATTTGACTTGCCCCCGCATCTCATGACCCATTTACAGGGGTGGGGAGTTACATTTTAAACGGTATTCTTACCGGAAATACCTTTATTTCCGGCGGCGCTAATGCCTCATTTCCTAATCCTGGCCGGGGCCGAGTTATCAAAGCCCCAGGAATTATCATACATACGGCTAAAGTTTGACATTATTGCGGCACCGTCCGCCAAATTGTTTGAGAGTGGCCGACGCCGAAAGTAAAAAGGATTACGTCGGGATTCCAGTTCGGCCCGGGGTCAAATGCCGACACGGAACCGGCCCCGCTAACCAATAAAGTTTTTCACGACATGAATATTTTATTATATCCATAACCAGTGTCTTTATGTCAGACGGAGCGAGGAATTCTCCCCAAGTAAAATATACATTTTTATGACATGGGCGGAATTAATTTTTGACTGTCCCGGGGAACTCTGCGAGTGTAATTTACGACTGGGTGGATGTGTGTAGTGTCGCGACGCAGCTTACGAAAACGTTATTGTACTCATCTATATGGAAATGTATTGACAAAAGAAATCCTATTTATCACGTGTTCATTGGAGTGATTTTAGACCAGCGTTTTTCAAACTAAGCGTAGCGAACCATCGCAAAATTAATATTGTGGGTCGAGTCTGCGTAAAAATTGCAATTTTCTGACAAAATGTGAAAATCTACAGTATATTTTCTACGTGATCAATGTTTTGTTAGAATATATGAAAAAAAGCCATATACACATACACGATTTTAGTTTTTTGCATTCTGGTTTTATCAACATATACATATGTATGTTTGCGTATATAACTTTTTATGTTTTTTTTAACAAAAGAATAATGCCAAATTGAGACGTAGATGGTTCATAAGCTTGACGATATGAATTTGAGAGAAAATTATATGAAAATAGAGACGTATCAATGTAAAAGTTCCAAGAAATTATCTCTAGTTAATAGTCATGTTATTTTTGTTATATCTTACAGTTGTTCGACCCCCTCGGGTTTATATTAATTTAAAAAAATTGGTGGTCATGGACTTTTAAATATTGTTTGCATTCTATTTTTGAGCCCACTGAATATTAAATATTAAAACAAATAAAAATAAATCTGTCACACTCAACCTGCGTCACGTGAGATCCGACACCTAGCTTTTATCTGAACCCAAAATACCAGATTTTACAATTTTGAATCATAATATAATTTTAAAATGTATTATATAAGTATACTTTAATTATTATTTCATATTTTATGCAAATATTTATTAGTGACAGTGCATAAACGTGCTAAAAATAGTATTAAGCATTAGTAAATTACATAAACAAAGACAAATAATTAAACAAGATGCCAAAATTCTCGCATTTGTCCATTACAGTCGCTTCTTGACTTGCAATGTTAGAAAAAACATTTTTTTACATTTTATCAATTATTTCATGAAATGCGTTAAAATATGATACATAAGACGAGGTAATCGATTTCTTCATCTGTTACTGGTATCTATCTATAATTACTTTAAAAAAACCAGCAAGTCATTTATTACTAATACTAGAAGCATTCTTATGCCGATGAATTAAGGTGCTAGATTCCAGCTAGAAGTGCATTATTTAAGAATCACTTTACCATAAGAAATTGAAGAAACAAAGAAAGATCAGACATTAAAATAATTTTAGAATTTTCTCTAATCCTTCATGCATTGAAATTTATTTCAAAGGATGGTTAAAACAACGACGCCATGTAATAATAGCATAGAACACAAACTCTTGTTCTATTATAAAATGTATATTAACAATATGAGAAGAAGAAGGAGAAGTGATTTGTATGGAACAATTTGTAAACAACTTTATCTGTAAGTTGGACGTAATTAAATTTTTCGAAAACAATGTTGAGGAACTCTTAACCCATTACTTAATTAAGATTGAGGAAGAACGAAATACAAAAAAAAAATAATGGAATTGGAGAACTAAATAGATTCTGCTGAAGGTTTGTAGCTTGTAGTCAAAAGCTACAGCTATTTCACAAATCAATAATGAAGTTTTATAACATGGGTTTTATAACCCCGATAAATCTTCCCAAGCACTTGTCTGTTATTATGATATTTATAAATAAAAGAAACCAAAAAAACCAAACCCGGGTATAATTATAACAAAAACAAACCTCATCACTACAATTGCTGAAAAAATGAGAAGACTCTAAGTAATACAGCTGATGAAAATACCTATGATTATTAAAAATACATTGTACATAATTATTATAATAACTTTATGTCTATTATTTGTATTATTTATAAATGACTTTCAAATTACGATCCCATGGCTAGATAACCAAAAATTATAACTTTTATTTTTTTAGGCAATTACAGACAATAAAGAACAATGATCATTTCTAATATTCATTCTTTAGACTTTTTTTTAAATAAATGCACCATATAGGATATCTATTAAATGTTTAGGTCTCCAATATACCTCATCGGCATGGATAGGTTAAAAAAAATATGTTATTGGGACATCTGATTATAAATCAAATAATTGAATATAATCTAATCCACATATTTAAATTAATATAATGTATATAGGTAATAACTTTGCCTGAAATGACAAGACAATGTCACATTTCCGAAACATCTTCCGAAGTTCTTTGGGCAGATTTTTAGTAAAGTCAAACCTGTTGATCCCTAACCAGATCCAAATAACGATAAAAGATGCGAAATATTATTTCATTTAACTTACTTTGGTAAGTTTGAGTTGGCACATTGTACAATCTCATTAATGCCTAATTTTATTTTATTGGGCAAGGATTAATCATATTTCTTATAAAAAAATCGTTTGGTACACATCCTATTTGGTATAAGCTCAAGGATCTGTGAAGTATACAAGAGTACCACTGTATTTGGAAATATGTACTATCAACAATAGAACTCTAACATAGAAGTTTTTCTCTTAAAATCCTATAAAAAAGTTATTATTTAATGCCGTAACTAAGCCTACTCATATTTTATGAAAATGGCGTTTTTTCATGCCCGTTTTAGAAATAACTATATGAGAGACATGTCATAGTCTGACTTAGAATATTCATATATATTTTGAGCAGTTTTGTCCATATTCTGACACATACAATGAAATCAACTAACATATAAGTTGTTTTCTGAATTGGATTCAAGATATTTGATATAATGTCTCATTTATATTTGCGGAAGTGAACTTTGAAGGGTTTTATCACGACACGTTGCGCGGGTAACGAGCCATTGTGCGATAGAAATGTGACAGGGTGACACCGAGCCACCCTTTCGAATCCCAAATAATTATATTTGAAAGAGCAGACTTATCATCGGGGCTCGAGGAATTTCAATGGAATCGAATAATACACGTGAAATATGACGAAATTTCCAAGCACATTCCGAATTAATGGGGAGAGGATTGAGGTTTTGCGGCCAGACACGCCCTGCACTAAGCACTTTAGGTCGTGTTTTATTAAAAATTTCAACATGACGACAACCGTTTGCAGTTTGATCGCTTAAGTAAATATTTATATTTAAATCATTGCATATGAGCCATATAAAATAAATAAAATGTTGTCGCATCAACAAACAGTGCAATAGGGAACTGACATAAAATGTATCAACTAGTTTCGCAAAACTATAAAATCAGATTGACTTTCAGCATATATGTAGCGTTTTATTATATTACAGTGTTTACTAAATACAAAGATAACTTAGTAAATTATGTATGTCTCCAGCATAACATAATAATTTTATAACAAGTATAACTTAAACTTCCTAGGGCTTCTATTGACTATAAACTTGTTTTATTGGAAATAGTTAATTGTTGTTTTAAAGCATGGTGGGCTCGCGAATAAATTATTCATTATTGTTTTGCCGATATTCATCCAGCCGATATATGATATGTTGATGAAACCTTGGTTATGTTCTGTGATAATTAATGTAGCTTAAATTAATTATAAATTTAAATCCAGCTCGCTATAAATTAGAACAGAACTAAATATATAAGTCATAACGTTTATGACAAACTACGCAATGTAAATATTTTAATTTAATTACTGCAACGAAATATTATCAACTTTAATCGATTTACTTTAATTGTTAATATAAAATAATAAAACCCTATATTTTGTTATAGACTTTACACTAAACTTTTTATTATATTGCGATGAATTGTAATAAGTATATAAAGTGATCCGTATATTTTATAAATTGTGTATATAAACGTGCCATTTATAGTTTAAATTTTAGTAGGTTTAGTAAAAATAATTGCGGTCATATTTATTTAAATTAATTCCAAAATTATTATCCGTAAAAACCAATATATAGGTTATGATTTTTTTATAGTTTTCAAGATACTAAGATTTTTTCATATGAAGAAAAATATTATTAAATAAATGTGATAACTAAAAATTATTTATGGATTGAGACCCCAAGTTTTTGATTTTTCTCGAATAACTCTTTAATATAAATCCTCCAAGTTACAAACTTTTTGTATTATGACCTTATTGACCCAAACTTATCCGCAGACAGCTCATCAGCCTTTTTTTACACGAATATGAACAGGATTAACCATTAGAATTACGGTTTAAGAGTAATAAAATAATATTTTCCGGAATTTTAAATTTTTATTCGAATCATTTGGAATGAAAAATAATTTAATTGTAGTTTAAAAAAATATATTGATCCTGAAAACTTATGCTTAAAAATAAGTAATTTTGTTATTATCAATCAGTGTTGTTTTTTCGAAAGCTGCTGATCTAAATATTAGTCGCGATTAATTTTCTTAATTAAAAACGCATCATTTTTTATATTCTATATCTATTTATATGAAATACATAGATGAAAGAAAATTTAATTAGTTTTGACAGAAATTAAAACGTCTTTAGTGTTAAGTACGGTAGTAAAATTTTCATACACTTAAAGTGTCATAATAAACCGACGTGGCAGTTTCTAAATCAGTTTTGCGATACGGGACGCCCGTAACATACATTATGCAAACGAAGCCGGAAGTGCAGAAAAGGTTCGACGCGGGTATCTCCTTAACGTGTTTGCGAGAGCCTTAAAAAGAAATTAAGTTGCTCCGGTAGCTTCGGAGATGTGCAGGACTCAATTGGTATTCAAATAAGGTCGGATAGCTGGGGAAAAACGATCGCGTTTCGAGCGATTGAATACGATAAAAGCGGCGATAGATTACTTAGTAGAGAGCGGGCATGCAGCTCACTATAAAGTAAGACGTCTACTAAATCCCGACGAAACGAGAGGGGAGCAAGAACGGGAAGAGCAGGACCTGGAGAGGGCCGCAGCCACTCCCGTTTTAAAGGCACCTCGCGCACATCTCGGATTGAAAAACGTCCAGAAAAATTGCGCTTGACTTCGGGGAATTCTAGGCATTTACAATTTTAAATTAGAGTACTTTTAATTAAGCGTGCCGGGATCTCGTGATGTTTTTAACTGTCGAAAATATGTATTTATTTTTTATAATATTAAATAATATATTTTTTTTTATTTATAAAACCGTTCACTTCGAGAAGATATTTTTATTATATGAAAACGGAGACGTGGAGTAGAATACATGTTTTTAATTATTTGAGAAGCTGAAGCACGGATGCACTTATCTAAGATTTTTGTTGACAAAGTCAAGTGAAAAAGTTTTATTGGGCTAATACATCTTTTCAAAGAAAATTTTCTTATTTTTATTTGATTATGTCCTTAAATTTCGATACAAATTACATAATACTATGATCAATCATAACAAATTAAGAAGATATATTAAATATTATATTATTAATTTGTTATCATTCTCACAAAACTTAGATAAATGGTATTCCTAACCCTTTGTCATTTTTTTCAAGCTAATAAAAACAACAAATTCGTTATAAAATATGAAATAAAATACAAGGAAATAAGATGGGAATGTTTATTAACTTTTATAATGGATATTACATTTTTATTAGGTTTGACAAGGTTTAAAATTCTTATAAATATGAGTTAAGAAAATATTTTTTCTGTTTTATTTTGGCTTCTCGTCAATCATAATTAAACAAGTAAGGTTAAATTATACATCATACATTCATTCATTCGTCATAAGCCCAACAGCTTTATTGTAGATTCCTTGCATCATCCAACACCCTTCTCCATTTTATGCGGTCTGCCGCCACTTCGCTTCATCTTCCGGTAAGTTTCAATGATGCAGTGTCCCTCTGTTCACAGTCCAACCACCTCGGTCTTAGTCTTTCTTTCCTCCAGGGACAGAAAGGCTTGTTAACCATGCGCCTTTTCGGCGGCTAACTGTCCCACAACCTCAACACGTGACGTTCATCTTGTTTTGTCAGAGCCTAACATTCAGATCCGTATGTTAGGAAGGGCATGATGAGGGTCATGTAGATTTTACGACTTGGTGCAGTCATACTGACACATCTTCTCTGAGCCCAGTTACTTACTTTATGATTGTTAATATTATTTAGTATCACCTTTTTTTATATTTAAAATAAAATATGAGATAATATACCATTTTGATTATTATGATTCCTCTTTTTAAAAAAATAAAGACCACATTAGAAGGCATTTGTTAAGCCAATTCTTTAAAACCTGATTCTCGCATCTTTGTAGCTACATATGTTATATCGACTATATATGTTAAATCGACTACATATGTTATATTAGGGTTATTCAACGTTTTTCTTTACGCCAAAAATACAAATGGCAAACGTTGATAAATATTATCAATAAAAAAACTGCTGGTATTCCTAAAAAAATGGTTTTGATTAATGAGAATAGGAAGCGAACAAATAAGCAGCACCTATTTTATTAAGATTGAGACGTGGTTTGACCAAGACGAAAATATATGTTATAGATCCAATTGATAATATATGTTAAGTAAGAAATTAATTCATTCTGTAAATTTCAAACATTTTTTTTTCATGACAAATAAATTGTATAAATTAAACATATAACGGAATTCGAACAAAAATCATTTTTTTAATTAATTGGATTAATCTATTAATTTCCTACATTATAAAAAAATATACAACGACATTATTCAGACATTGGGGGATTATATTTTGTATACGGTTTCAAACGCAGTGTGAGCGATGGTAATAAAATAAGGGTGGAATAAGATCAATTTCCTGAGCAATTTGAAATAATTTCATCGTTCGCGATATCTCTCCTGATTTTTCACAATATCCGTTTCACGTGGCTTCCGGAATATTTTTCTTTCGATATCATTACACGCACGAATCCGATTACAATTTCATCATTGATATCCACGGCATGGCTATGAAATGAAAATTTATTGAGAATCAATAGTTATATCGTCGAGCTTATTGATTATTTTAAAAATATATTTTTTTATTATATATAACGTTTTGTATGGACGAGCTCGTTTGATGGCTTATGATGGGCAACAGCTTGGAAGAATTCTGCTCCGCAAATGGCCAGATGTTCCATTCGCCGAGGGGATATCATTGCATTTGAAGTTCACGGAATGTATGTATATACATACACACTGGCGAGCATCAACCCATGAATAATACATTCAAAGAATTTATATATATTATATTTGAGGTATCGATTTTCGAAAATATTACAAGACCACTCGGTCGGTAAACGCTGAGATTGGGGTAGGATGAGTGTTTCGGTGGGGGTGCTATTTTCTGGGACAACCTCCATGGAAATCACGGCGGAGTGGGCCGATGTTTTATTCATCCTGAGGGGAAACAATGCGAATGAAAGTGAAGAAGAAAAGATGCGCTCCGGTCTGCGAATGTTCGAAAGACAAAAAAGAAAAATCGCGGGAAACTAGCTGGCGGAGATCCGGACCCCGCCCCACGTCTCTTCAAAGGATCTTTTTGTTTGCTCCCCGACGGCGGTGAGAGAATAACCAAGCTTTGCCTAATGAGCTACTATTTGTTGACAAGTCTCTGGCAATCAAGTTTGCCCCGAACGAAATGAAGCATTTTCTTGTAAATGCCTGTTACGGCTTACTTTCTCCCGATGGCCAAATATTGAATAAAACTTTTATATTAATATAAAAGTGTTCGAAATAGCCGTCCTATTTGTATTGCAACTTAATGTGAACTACTACAACAAGCTTTGAGTAGACTTGACTATTTCTCAAGAAGTTTATAGTAATTTAACATTCAAGTATTGATTAAAAATAATATGTTTTTTTTAGTAAATATTAATAAATATTTTCGATAAAAAGTGTTAATATACGTTTTGGTTAGATATATGTAAATATCGTCTTTTTGTATTTAAAATCTCACTGTCAATTGTGTACAACATCCTTACAAATTATCAAAAATAGTTGAACTGAATGGAACAATTCCAATCAAATAAAGCGTAAATTTGCTGTCTCACCAAATCCTTTCTCAAAAATTGCAAATCAAAATGTTAAACTGTAAAAAATGTAAAAACTACAAATACATTAACTGAGGATATGCTGGATAAAGTTAAAAGGTATGATCAACACATTTTTATAAAATTCAGATATATTTTAAGTTTATTGCCTTACATACTTCTAAATCACCACAATTACTTCACCGTCCAAGTGAAAAGATGGAATGAGTTTCTTAATATTTATTTTTATGAAGTAATATACTTTTTATAATAAATTGTTTATAAGTCTATCATAATACGACTGTAATTATTTCCCAATAAAGTTGATTATTGTTTACTAACATAAATGGGAGTTCCTTCGGAATATTAAAAATTAAGAAATAATACTAAATAATATTAACAATAATAAAATAAGTGACAATTTTTATTAATTAATTTTGTATAATATACTTCAATATGTTGACAGCAAAAAAAAAATTTACTTGTACCAAAAATTTGTATACACAAAATCGCAATGTCAATAAATGGAATTACACCATTTTCTAAAATAACGGCTCATTTGGTAATAATAATTGCGAAAATTATATAAAAAGTACAATCTCGAAATCTTATTTTAATATAAGTATATACATAAATACTTTCCAACATACTGTCAGTATAAACTTATTCAAGATAACAAAAATAATCAACGAAAAATGCTCACTCCTTTATTCGGAAAAACAGTTTCCAAGAATAATATGAAATAATTTTACAAACATTATTTTGGATGATATTTTAATCAAGTAAAATTCTATAACCAAAATAAATAGTAATAATTTGTATGTATTATTGAAAAAACATTATTTTACTATATTTTAAAAACCAGTGTCACGGCCTGCAGGTCACAACAACCTGTACATATAATTGTTAAGTTCACCTCTAATAATCTAGGTAAATGAATAGGTTAACCCTGGGGCAAAATCTAATGACTTAAGTCAGGGGGAATGTGATAATTACAACCTACCATTGGGACAACTTTAAAATCTTTTTCGAACCGTTACACAGCTTAGAGGCCGTATGTAATTAACTGTTATGCCATTTATTAATCTTTAAATAAATAAATATTTTTATTTTTTTTATTTAAATAAAGAATATAGAATACACTTGCCTAGATTTTATAATAAAAATTCAAACTATTGCAAAAATAATTACCCTGAATGCAAAAAGTCACTCTGAATAATATTGATACAAGTATATTAATAATCAGGGATAGCTGTTATTAATTGTTAATATTATTATACCGTATAGATTGAAAGATTTAATTAAAAATATGCTATTATATTATTAAATATAATGTAGAAAAAAGTATGATTAAATAATAAAAATGAGTAAGGTTTCAGATCATATAAAATTTTTTACGAGATTTAAAAAATGCTTTGCTAATTTTTTTTATATGGCAGCTGACATCAAAAAACGTTTGCAGTCTCCCTAAAGAAGTTTCATTAGTTCTGCCCGCTGGACGTGGGTAAATTATTATTTTTGCACAATAAAAAAATAAACGAAGGACCGAAGCGTCCTTTGTCCCCTTGTTAGGGACACCTTTCGGTACACGGCTCGCGAACATATGTATGTACACATCCACGTATAAATAGTCCTGGCACATCTTTTCAGATATTTATTGGATTATGGAACAAAAGCCCCACCCCCGGCTCACCTCACTGTATTACTCAGAAATACGCTTTCTTCTGGCTTCGGAATAAAAAAAAAATCTTTGAACACCGGGAGCCATCTGCCATGTACGTGCCTCATTTTCGATTTCGATATTATACGCGAGCCAAGTGTTTTCGGGATTCTCAAAAGAAATAATAGACCCATACGCCGGCGAGAGCAAAGCCGTAATAGGCCTATATCAAACACACAAAAATATTCTGTAACACGTGACGTCACTACACGTGGCTCGTCAAGCATGAGTCTGGATTACGCCATATTATTCAATCGTGTGACCTATTTAACGTCTGTTTTTTGACGTTTATATTAAATTTTTCACAAGGATGTATTCCGAACAAAGCGTCGATTTTATTTTAAAACGATGAATTAAAGGTCAAAGACGAGTACTTGATTTATTAATATCATATCCAAAGCGTTAGGGGTTCTATAGAAATTTCTGCACGTCTCTCCCAAATATGCTAGGGATGATTTAAATTTGTTTCTCTGTAATTAATGCTGTCTTCTTTGATCTAATGCGTAATATGCGCTGGGGGATTTTGATGTAATTCTAGAATTACCAAGTACAAAATCTAGCAACACCTTTTTAGATATGATTCAAGTATTTTATGAATCTCTATTAAATATTGCTACTATGTGTGCTACATATTAAGTCGCTAGGAAAATAATTACAATGTATGAATGATTAAAAAACCTTCAGGCGTTGTAATGCTCACTGGAGTTGTACATGATTGCCATACTCATTTGCGGTGTGTTGATAAAATTCTTGGTATATCTCATGTTGTATGATATTTTTTTTTCTCAAAGCTTTTAGCTCAACTTTGGCATGGTAACACTGGTTGTAGGGCACAATTAATAGGATGCCTTATATGTATTTTTATGGGTATGCGTGTTTTTCCTTTTGTTTTCCACCCTCGCCTCGGAATTTTACGCTATTGGTTGTGTGTGAAGTTTTGCCTCGGCCACTGTAATATTGCGACAGGCATTCAAAGATGGCCAATAAAATATAAAGAAGTGCGCTTTGCTTTTGTTATTTTTATTTTTTTCCCGCCCGCAAATAAGGCACAAAGAGAGGAACGAAAAGATAAAGGACTGCAAATACGTGGTTTTCGGAAAAATCGTAGTATTTTTTTCTGTCCCCTCGATTCAATTTTTTTTATCTTATGTATTTAGGTCAATTTGTCGCTTTTTTGTATTTAAATTTGAATATGGCGCTGAAAATGAAAAAGTTTCAGTTTATTCAAATATTTATTATTAATATTATTATATTACATATAACATACAACCAGTGTTATGGCTTGTAGATAACATGAAAATTATTTCGATAATATAAATTAAGCTAAGTAGGTAGTCGGATAATGATTTCAGGGAATTATTTTTAGCACTGGCCAGGTGATATGTAAGAGGAAGTTAGCCATTACCTCCGCATGTTTTATAATAATATGTATGTAGGTAGTTAGGCGCGTTGGAATTAAATAATTTAATGCAATATATCCTTCGTTGGATGAATAAATTTAACCAAGTAATATAAATTTCGATCCAACTAAAATAATATTAAAATTATAACCAGTGTCGTGGTTTGACACTGGGGGGAATATAATGTGTAAAATACTCATTTTCCTTGTATCTTTATCGAATATTTAAATTCGGGAATAGTGCATTTGAATCTTTCTGTTATTATGGCCAATAGTGTGCGAGTATATTGGGCTCTGCCCATTTTATTCTGTCTTTGTTTCTCATAACTTATACATATTGATAAATTGAACATATTGAATTTATTTCATTTTAATTCACTAAAGATTTTGCTGGCGCTCGAGTCGTTCACAGCTTTTAAAAGAAAAAACGTGTAAAACAAAAAAAATAATATGTAGAGAAAAAATAATAGAAAAACCATAATAAAAAATAAAAAAACGTGAAAATGAACCGGACACAGAAGCAAAAAAATCATTATTAGGTTTAATATATTCAAATTAAAGGCCTAAAGCTTAAGTTTTTAAATTAATTTAGGTTAGAAATGATGATTTTACCTAATAGTTTAGAAAAGAGGACTGAGTTGTTATTTGTGTTAACTACTATTTTTTTCTTGTAGGAATTTTATGAAATGATTGGGAGTATAAGAGGCCTTAGTTATAGAGAGAGAGAGGAAGGTTATCGTAAAATGAAGTAGCATATTTTTTGATAAGGTCATAAGGAGGAGGATTTTCAGGTCTTTGTGCATATCTCTTTTGCAAATAAACCGATGTGTATTTGTGATTATTCATAGACTTATATTTATAATTCTTTGAATTTTATTTATATGAGTAGAATGCGCGTGCCTTAGCTCTGAGAAGAGTATAGAATTTGAGGACGGATGATGGCAGCTTAAATGAGTTATTTTTGATTTTAACAAAAAGACACTGTTTTTGCCTATAAGTAGACCACTTTTGAAGTTGGTTTAAGTATTTTTGCAATGTTTTACATATGAGGTTGACTTATACTGCTGTCGATTATGGCAGTGTCATCAGCGTAAAGCGCCAAAAGGGTATTTTTTTATTTTTTTAATCGGAATATCGCTCGTATAGATCGAAAACAAGAGCGGGATAAGATTTGTTTATTGAGAACTTCAGCAAATTCACTTTAAAAGATTGATTTTAAAAAAAATGATTTAATCAATTTTATGTATGGAAAAGGATAACCAGCCTAGGTATATTATAAAATTTGACGATCATACCAGACCCGTCTTTATGTTATGCTATCCATCAATTTATCATAATCATATAAATACTGTTTTTAACATTGTAAAATATATTATATTTTTTAAATATTTAAATAGTGATTTGACAATGCTAAAATATTTGTTGAAAATCATCATATTTTACCTTATTTAAGTTATTTGATAAGTGATTAATAAATACATTTAATCATATTTAATTATAACAATTCAAAAATATCTCATGTTTACCTGTCGTGCAGTCCAATTTGTGACATTTCGACAACGGTTACGGCAACTCAGGCGGCTTCAAATTTCTGCAAAGGACTTTGCACGTCAAAACAAGCCCTCTCTGTCTAATATGCCATTACAAATCCCCAAATTACAGATATTAAACGCGATTCAAATGTGCTTGCGCTAAGTCGCCGACCCGAATGTCATTAGCCCATATCAAATTTTGACGCCCGGATCAAATCCCAAGATTACTAAAATTTTCGAATTTCCGCGCAGGTGTTTCAGTTTTCCATTGAAAATGCGGTGCGAGGTCGTGTCCATCATTTTCTGCAATATAAATGAAACCCCGACGGAAATAAAACTATCCCTCGCATTTCCACTTTTTCGAGACGATAGCACACGTGTTGCAGGCCGAATAAAATATTCAGGCGAAGGTTTGTTATCAAAAAAGGGGTTTTAGGTGAAAAGGGGATGTGGTTGAAAAATTCACTGCAGTACATATTTTATATTTATATAAAGCGGCACGAATAAGATATTAATAATAGAGACAATATAGTGAGTTGTACTGGAACAGGGAATTCCATAAGATAACATTATTTTTACTCATCTTTAATAAAAAAAAAATTACAAATTAATAATTCCTTGATTTAAACATACATACATACAAATAGGGAAATAATTAAAATAATAAGTTAAAAGATAATAGTCAGTTCTCTATTATTAGGTAATAAAAATCTTCAATCGCCATTGTCAATCGGAAAGTAGAATGTGAAACTTTTCACTACACCATATATTGCTATCCGTCCAACTTAAATTTAGAATCTTGCGTAAATCGTCTCTTATTTCTTTTTTTCTACTTTCTGAAGCTATGGGAGCTTCTCTCCCGGGCCGATCTCCATGCGGCGCCCTGACCCTGGCGTATTCAAAGTATCGTCAGGCGCCGGTACGGGTCCGTCGTCGCGGCGCTGCGGCAAAACTTTTATTGCCCCAGGTCTCAGGCTGCTGATACGCAACTCTCCAAGTTGGCAAGCCGCAGGGCTTTAAAGGGCAAGATTGATAACATCAAACTTTGCCATCGCGGCCTGAATCCCAAAAACTTGCCGTCGATACATTGCCGTATTGATACAGGGAGCGAGCTTTCGTCTGCTGCTTAAAAATGTATGTAAAACTTTGCGACTGAGCTGCGACTTATGTTCTATTCTCAGAGATTTCACTTTTATTGAAAATAAATATTAAACGATTTTTATTTAATGATTAATTATTTATTGCACATAAAATATTATTTTTTATAATACTTTTTCGAATTTGCAATTATTATTTTTTAAATAGTAATCAGAATCTTTTTTTCTAATCTGAACTGTGTTATATATTTCAGAATAATTATAATTAATATTATAATGAAATATTTTGTGTAATATTCTCTGTAAAAATGTATTTTATATCATAGCAATATCTCAAATAATATTAAATGATTTGCAAAACATCTAGTAATAGGAATACCAAAGGTTTAATTAAACTTAGATAACAAAATTGCAGCATTAGTGGGGCTTAGTCAATCTACAGTGACTTAATTTATGAAGAAATTTAAAAAAACGGGATCTGTAGAGCGCAAAAAAGGAACAGGACCAGAGCGTAAGACAACCGCTCCGAAAAATCGTCTTTTAAAAAGGTTCTGCTCAACCAACCGATTAAAAACTGAAGTGGATATAATAACAGAGTTCGTCGGAGGTAGAAAAATATAAATCAGTGTCAAAACAGTACGAAGAAGGCTCAGGGAAGATGGTTTTGTGGCAAGTTCACCGACGAAAAAAACATTTATCCTTTTACTCCAAGTTTACCGGACTTGCACTAAAGATGACTGGAGAATAATTATCTTCTGCAATTTTAGCAAATTTAACGTGTGTAACTTGGATAGCATTCGGTATGTAAGAAAGAAAACAGGAGAAAGTTTGAAAAAAATGCACAATGCCAACTTTAAAGCTGCTAATAGGAAAAATAAATTGAGTATCCTTCTCTTATTATGGATTGAATATTTAATGTTCGTAGATGAACCGTCAATACAGAAGTTTATAAAAGAATCAGTAATAAGAACCTTGTTCTATCTATAAAACTACCCCTGTCTTATATAAATGACTGCATCCTACAGAAAGATTCTACACTACCCCATATAGCTAAAACGGTATGAGGTATATTTTTGGTAAACATTTACTTTATTTTAGAAGTAAAAAGAAGTATTAAAATGTTCCTTTCTTATTTCCACTGTTTAAAGATTTAATATAAAAACATCATATTTTAACATTGTCATGGCCAGGTTCTAGTCCTGGTTTAAACCCCATTGAAAATTTATGGCACATTAAAAAACAAAAGTCAACAGAGAAAACCTGCTAATTTTAAATCACTAATAACATCGAAGACAAAGATATAAGGAACGAAACAATAAATAACTTGCCAGTCCGGATTTAAGCTGTTATAAAAAAGGAGTTACCACAGCATTTTTTATTCTTTTAATCTTATTTTTTAGCATTTACTCTAAATATTATAATTAATATAGAGTAACTTTCTGTGTTAATTTAAACTGAATCTTTAAATCTTGTTATTTTTTTAGTATGTAATCCAATTTTAGAAAAAAAAACCCAAAATCAATACAACTGCAAAGCTTGAGATATTCTAAAGAATTGCCTGAAAAATTTACGTAAGTGTATTTCAATGACTGTAACTTTTCACAATTATTAATAATTTTATTTAATTCAATAAATTCAATTGAATCGTAGATAAAAAGTGCATTATGCATCATTGCATTCGTGTCGATTGAATCACCACCACATTGTGTTGTGACTTATAAAGCACACAGACTATCGCTTGTGTGCTTAGGTATGAGGACTGTCAACTTTGCAGAAAATCAAATTGTCTAGGAATCTTCGCCAAAGTAGGGATTCGAGCCATTAAACCACTTACAATAAAATGATAATATATTAAATTATATATTTTTCGTTTAACCGCAAATAAAAAGATTTCCACGCAATGTTATTTAAGCGGATTTTCCCGTCGGCTTTTCGCCGTCATAATATTCCGTCGTCATCATCGTCGTCATTCGGGCTGTTTGAAAAATTGTCATTGACTTGTGATCGGTGGCTTTTATGTCGCTTTTATTTGACGCCGTTCGCCATCAAATCACGCCATTGTCACTTAATAACACAATGAAAATTCGACGAAAGGCGGCGTCGTAAAAAAGGTCGCGGTAATTTTTCAATATACGCACACAATCACCTGCGTATGTGAGCGGGTAGAGGAAAATATTTGATTTTTTGACGCGCGGCTCGTTTTCCTCGCCGTGGCGGCGATTATTTCCATTATATAAATTTTCCTGAATTTTACGGCTCGTATTGGATGATGCGATTTCAAGTTTGAATGTCATAAATGTTGAATGGGTATAAAATTTTGAATCTATCATAAAAATCATAATTGTAAATCTATTGACTAAATTCGTTTTAAATTTGACAAGAACTGTAATAGATATTTTATATAAGAAATATTTTATATTAATTATGCGTTCAGGTTCTCATTATAAAATTAAAACTATATTTAAATACATATTACTTCAATGATATTTGCATATTCTCATTAACTAATACGTTCAGGCCCAGGGTTGACATTCCAACCCGGACATTCCTCATTTATAAAGCCGGAAATGTTTAATTAACGGAACGGTCACTAGTTATAGCCGTAAATAGCCGAGTTCGAGTCACTTGGCAATATTCGGATATAGAAAGCACCAGCTTTTACTACGTTGGGCATTGAATTAAATAGTCTAAACATATCCTCCACTCTGACTGATTACGTCCAGTATTGATTATATCTGACAATTTAAATAATAATTTTTTCACGAATTCACTTACGTATATAGCAACGGCGATGTTTTACGATTTTCACTATGGCATTTCACTCCGGGGAAATTATAACAAGCAAAAGTTTTATCGCACTGAAGCAGTTATGTCGGCAACAAATAATGAAGTCATAACGTTCACTCGAGCTCGTTATTTGCGAGGCCCTTCTAGTACTACACACTCATTTGCGAGTAATCACTAGGAATTCTGACGGAGACACTCACACCGGAAGTTGGATCCTCTGGCAAACTGTGTCTAATGTTTATCTCTATATCCAGCAGATAAGACATAAAGCATGTAAGCAAACTAATCTAAGAATTTGTCGAATTTTAGAGATGCTCGAAGTTGCTTTAGACACTATAGATCCAAGACAAGTAGAATTGTAATAAAAACATCCTATATTTTAGCACAATAAATTACTGCTAGTAAAGGACACATAAAAAATACATAGAAAATATTACAAATTTCTAATAAATTCGCTCGCAAATTTTATTAAATTTAACTGAAATCAATTTTAAATATCTTTTTATTCCCAAATTTAAAAGTCTTTCACCTTAAATATTTTTCTGCAAAAAGCATTAACGTTATATATCGAGATTTAATGAAAATAATGGTAAATGCCGTGTTTTACTCCATTTTAGGATGAAAGCGTTATGTTTGAACATCGAGCAACATAGATAATTAAACTTTATATTGCATATATTAAAAGCAAAATATATTCAAGCTAGTAAACCTTAATTCGTTTTTAAAAATCAATACTTCCGCGATCAACGTCAATATTAATTGACATGATAATAACATTTTTATCCCTTTTAATATGAATAACAATTATTTTATCGTTTCGGTAATTGTTTATAAAGCTTTGCATAGTTTCTGGACGATAAGGTATATTTCCCGAGAAAAGTTTTATTATTTACTAAGACTTAAATTATTTTTGACAACCCGTTTTACAATTATTTGTTTTTGTAAATATTTTTTTCGATTTATTCTTCATGTGAAAAACTAGATAATTTTTTTCTATCTTAGTGGTTGAGTAAAAAAATATGTATACTAATTAATAGACGTAGCCTTTACTATTTTCTCGCATTACGTTGAATGTAAAAATTTAAGCTTTCATAAAATACACAGTTCATTTAACTTCACTTGAAATCGAAATGAAAAGAAAAATTGGGTCGTCGTGAAAAGAGTTGTCTGTTTGAATTAATATCGTTTAGAGACAAACGCGATCCTTGTCAAATAATATTTTTAATTATTTAAAAATATTTGCTCTGATATTTTTATGTGCTGTGGTATTTTTTGGTGTTATGGCCTCAATTAATCACTTGATTTTTTTATCAAAAAATAATATTTTCAACATCAGTTAATTAGGGACTGTTTTTAGATATTCGCTACATTAGGAATATATTTACTTATAATTGCATAGAATTAATAGTCAAATTTGTAAATAGTATTTGTTTAATTTTAATTATAATATGGTTAGTACTTTTATAATATTGAAGCAAATGGTTTCAGTTTCTTTTTGGACGTTACAAAATTACCATTTTTGTAATCCCTTTAAAACATACGTAAGGACGCAAAACAAACCCTGAAAAGATTTACAAATTATACGGAAATTATGCAAGAGATTCAGACTTTAAAAACAAAAAATAAGGATATTTGCTACTAAAAATAACAAAAATCTACGTGTGTAACACTGAATACGTTAAAGACATTGATAATAATTTAATAACTGAAGATAAGAATTGAATACTTTATACTGATTTTAGCAACATGGAATTGAGAAAATCCTTCGAGATGATCTTAAACCATTGCTTAATTAAGTCCTATCAATAAAAAAAACCATGTTCTGCGTCTGGTGGAATTTTTAATGTATATACTATGAGTATTTAAAAAGTCGGTGAAATTGTGACTTGAAATAAATGTTGTGAACATCTCAATAATTGTTATGAGCATCTCACAAAAACAAATTTAATTTTTAATTAATTAAAAAAATATTTTAAACAAAAAGCGATCCTTTGATCAATCCAACAATTTACAGGGATTTGCATATCTGTAAGAACTCCATTGACAAACTTCACAAGGGATAGAAATTTCTAAAAATCTTTGATGAAATTAATGAAAATCAATTTAAAATGACAGATGTCCTGAATGGTACACGACAGTACAGGTGCAAAAAAGGCGACGCCTACGAATCAATTAAAAGTCGATCAACTTCTTGACTTAAAAAAATATAAACTAAAACAAAAATTTAACGTCTCTTTCCAAATCGTGCACTTATTATTCTACGAGAATATGGTGCAGAATTTAAAGTTTTTAAAAGGTATTTATTATTATTGTTTGCATTGGTATAAGTAGTTATAAGCCTTGATTAATTGAGCTTAGATTTCTATCTAATTTAACGGTAAGATCGAAAGTATTAAATTTTAAACTTCAGAATAGCAATCATTATCTTAATTCTGAGATAAATACCTTTATGTATTTAAAGTAATATTGGCGCTCGTAAAATCATGTACGGACAATAATAATTGATCACATTTCCCAAATTTGAAAATAGTAATAGAAAAGTATTGTGTCATATGCGGATTTTAAATCTATGAACAGGTAGTGAGTGTCAATGTTGAATTCTGGCATTTTTTTTTCCAAAATCTGTGAAGGGTGCGGGATGACGATAGGGATCTACATTAGGGCTGTTGCACCTATGACAATAATAAATAGAACATTAGTTTGCCAAACATGTTGTTTCCTTATGGAAAGAATTTAATACCTGATTTGAGAAATAAAACGAATTGAGATTCCTAACGATTTTTATTATTTTATTAATCTCTTAAAAAGAGAACAACATGACTAATGAAATCATACTTCGATATCTAATAATTTTGTGTTGCATTAAAAATTCTATGTTATTATTAAATATAAAAATATTAAATACATATTATTCATTCCCTCTTTATCCCACGGTGCCTGCATTTCCAAGCATAGTATATCTGAAATATGCCTGCTCTGTAAAAAAGTTTTAAGACCTTTGCGATAGCACATTCAGGTGTAAACGGACACGTGTTTAGGCTTAGGTACGTAGAAAAAATTACTTCTGGATCATTGAGGTCAGATATTTAGTTTATATGATCATCTTAAATACGTTAAAATTCATGTTAAGAGATTTGGTATTTTTGATAAAAAGTTCAAATTTTATTGAGACTAATGATTAGATTTTTATCATTAACATTACAAAGTTTTGTGATTTTTTGCGTAGAATACAATTATAAGAATACAAGCATTATTGGGCTTTTTTAATATACATGAATAATATATACAATATTTAACTTTTGATGTTGGCTTTTATTACATTAATTAAAACTAACGTTACATTCTGTTGAAATAATAATTAATATAATAGTAACGTGATAGGCCTCGACCAATTTTCGCCTATTAATTGCAATTTTTTAAACTATTGTTCACTTCGGCCATTGTCTGGCACTATGAAAATATTGAGAAAAATTTTCATTATGAAGTTTTAATGAAAGCGTTCATAATAGAGGATTAATTTTGTTTCGTTTTTATGCCGTTTTTCATTTGTCGAGTAAAAATATGTATATACAGATTAATAGCCGTAGTCTTGAATATTTTTTTGGCATGGCATTAAATGTAAAAATTTAGGCTTTCATTGAATATACAGCTCATTAAATTTCACTTGAAATCGGAATGAAAAGAAAATTTGTGTCTTCGTGAAAAGAGTTGTCTGCTTGTATTAATACCGTTTCCATGACAAAGCCAATCCTTGTCAAATATTATTTTAAATTGTTTAATAATATTGATTGTGAAGTATTTATTGCATAAAATGATTTTAATAATCATACCCGAATGTGATGTGGTGTCTTTTGGTGATTTAGCTAAAATTAATTGAATGATTTTTCATTTGTGAATGTTTGAATTTTTCTTTTTTCGAAAATATTATATTCATAAAGGAAAAGTGGCGATGTAACTCTCCTCTCTGTCGACACCTTTCTTCACCATTAGGTGGAGATAACGATTTCTCTTTGAGAGTTCGCCTTATCTTTTAATGATGGCGCCTCCTTTATGAAAACTGGAAAAATCCATTAATATCCTGGTTCTTCAGCATTTCTCTTCACTTAACAAAAAAAGTACAAATACATTGCAATGCACGAACATAATGAAAATGAACAGAGCTTATCAAAGCAACATTTCATAAAAATGAGTCGTTAGTCATGAGACACACTTATCTTTTTTTATAAAAATCATTTCGGATCGAATAAATTATCTTTACAATGCAGTCTGTATGGTGCAGAATCATATGTTTTTCTACGTGCTAGAAAATATAGCTATTTCATCCATCGTTATCTAAACTAGAACAATGTAGGGTAACAGGAAGATGCACGGAAAAGATAAAGGAAGGAAGATAGTAAATGCTTCTTTGTTTAGGTTGGGTGTGCCGAGCTTAAGAATTTTAATGCCAGACAATTTCGCAACTTGATATATATTCGTATAAATAAAATATTTTTATAGTATCAAGGAAATTAGATCCAATTTGTTCCGGAATTCATTTTACATCACTATCCTGATACTGCGAGCGAAAATAATATTTACAACAAATTTAATTGAATTTTCTTTTGCGACCTTCGTCCTCGTCCCTGCGTCGGAATTTTTTCTCTTTTTCTCATTTAATTCATGTTACGGGGCGGCCATAGTTAGCAAAGTTGACTCGGAGAAAGATATTTTGTTATATTCTTTCAACTTTTTCTATTTTGTTTGACGGTATCTCCTTCGTACATTTTTTTTTATTCGGAGCGAATCTTCTTTGACGTCAGTTTGAGACTTTAATTTCTTTCGGAAGCCCCAAAGAAAATATGATCGCGAAAACGGAAGAAAAAATGTAACAAATGTTGCGACCCACTGAAACGAGACGGAGGCCGAATAGTATTCGATGCGATTGAGTGAAAAACATGTGCCCGTTGCACATGCGCAAAACTCAAATTTAAAAATAATCTATAAAAAATATATAACATCTCTACATTGACCATTACAATTTAAAATATTCTTCCCAATTAGCATTCACAGCAATATTTTAAAACAAAAATCACGAATCAAACAATTTATTACTAAAATATTTAGAAAAAAACTATACATATCCTCTGCACAGAAAATCTTCAAGCTAATAATATTTATACACTCGCAGACCATAAGTAGCATGAGATTTCTAAAACAAAATTTTAATATAACGCAGTTGATGAGTTTTTTTAGAAAAAAAATGTAAGATAAATCTACCATGATTATTGACAAAAAAGCAGTTGCAGTGAAGTAGCTACATGTTTCAATATAAACATTAATTTCAATATAAACAGTAAACAAAGAAATAAATATTTAATACTAGAAATTCATCTCAAAAAAAATATTTATCTCTAATTACTTAATTTAATTTTAATATAATTTTAGCATTCAACTATTTATTAGATTTAAAAAAAATAAAATTCCGACAATTTTTTATCTTTACCGTCAACGTTCGCAAATATTTTTCAGTTTGACTCAAAGTGTTTTACTACCATCGTCTTTAATTAGTAAAATTTTCCTATTTCACAGAGCGCTGAGCCCCAGCGTTTTAACTTCCTTATGCTAATCCCCATCGGCGTGTTAATTATAATGATCGCTTATTTTAATTACTGTGACAATAATAGCACGGAAGGGGAGAGTGGCGGAAATCGGGACGGCCGATGCCTTTGATTTCGAGAAAATCTCCGGCGGAAAAGCCGCGAGGCGTTTAACCTCAGGGGTGGCGCGTAACGGCCGAGATGGCAACCCTGCGATAAAGGGTGTAGCCCTGCTAGATAAGGCACGCGCTTTATAGTATAATAAAGGCGTGAAACTAATCTAAAAAATAGAGACATTAACGTTTCGCGAGCCGGCCCCGTCTCATTCGCCCCTTTTTTCTATCGGCAATCTCTCGTTCTGATAAGCGGCGCCCTGGCCGAATTACGTCCTCTTAATTCATAATTCTCGACCGTGTCGAGCGTCGGCTGGTGAATGGAGTCGACCGACGTCGGCGGGTAAAGCGTCGGTTTTACGGTCGCGGCCATCAAAATAAATAGGGGAGTAAAATAAAAGGAGCTTTGCCGAGATGGAAAAAGTGATGTGTTTCTCGGGGCATCGTCGCGCTATCAATCTATGTAAAGAATTCCGTAACTATGCATCAAACATTTGGGAAATCGTGAACATGGAGTGTTATTTATGATAATGTTTTTTTCGTGAGTGATCCAGATCTGATCCACTAGATATAATATTCATATATTATTAAACCTACTCTAAATATAAATTAATTTAAATATGTCTATCATGCATAAATATAATTTCTCTTATTTTCAACGAAATTAATCAGTTCATGTAAAGATTTATATTATTTTGCACTGAAGATTATGTCAGAATGTAGAGTATTAGGTTTATAAAAACAATTGTTATTATTTTTATTTATATTATTAATTGCATATATTTAATCGAAATCACGCAATTTATCTGAGATGATTGCGTTTCTGTAACGAATCTCACAACGTTCCAAAAAATCCCATTATTCTCAAATATTGTCATTTCAACGGCGACACGAAAAAAATGTTGGCAAATAATACATAATGAGAAATGCTAAGAGCTAAACGCAAACACTTGGTCGTTCCCTTTGAGGACCAGACATAAAATTTCCCATGAAAAATCCAAAGGCAATTCTTTCCGGGCGTCTCCGCCTTGGATTATGGGGAAAGCAATTTACGCCAGATCCGAGTCTTCGAGCCTGGCTTAAATAATATAAATATGCCATACGGAGCCTCGGCATAGTCGGGGACAAAAAAAAATGTAAAACTTTGATGTGCAAAAATGAAATATGGCGGGGTTTTTTTTCTTGTTGCTTCCAACCGAAGGCTTTCAGAGGGCGAAGGCAGAAGGCATTAGCGTCAAGGGTCAACCTGGCCTCCGGAGTTTGGGGAAAATATAACATTGAATATTTAATGTATCGGAAGTTGTACTGAGCACACCGCATAGGTATGTACTTTGCTTGGTACTCTGTCGACTGTGTCAAAAAATAATTGACGTATGTATGTCTTATCGGATTACTTTTGAACGCTTCAGCCCTCTGTTTCAGCTTTGATAACTCGGCAGCACAAACAGAGTTAAGTGCTGTCGAATAAGTTTACTTTCCGTTCAACTTTTTAAGCTATAATCACGATATTAAATTTCAATGATATTTTTTTTGTATTAAATACACTACACCAATTTTATAAAAATAATTGAAACTAACACACAATACAAAAATAATGTTTATAAACGATTTTTTATATTAATTTATTATATTAAATCAATACATTGTTTTATTATAAACATAAAAAGGGAGTTTCCAAGTTTTTATATTGTAAAATATAAATTTTTTCTTTGATATAACAAATTAAATACAAAAAATTGAATGTATAAATATGGTGCGACTTTTTACGGCTTTGTTTTCATTATATATATTTTCATAAAATTTTCTGATTTAGATAAATTGATGTTTATACTCTGCGCTAAGATTCTTCTTAACCTAACCATGCTGATCTGGTCTATTTGGACCCCCAAGTTTTTGATATTTCTCGAATAACTCTTTTAATATTTTATAATATATAAAATATTTTTTATTTATAAATAATATAAAATTTTAATAAAACTATTAGACTAAAATATTATCTAAAAGAAAATTAAAGTATACAGGTTATTATTGTTAAGTAGGCGCGACAGTAGTCCAAAAAATGGTATACCACCGCTGCTACCAATTATGTTAAGGCACCCGAGCTAGCGTATCAAAAAGGTACAGGACCGCTGACGCCAAAACGTTCGATCGTCCGGTAGTTGACGATCGCTTCGAAGATCGAGATCAAAAGTGAAAACACGCTTTGTTTTGATATTGATGTTTATTGAAGAATTTGCAGGTGTCGTCAGTTCGATGATAGGTGTAACGAAATGTTCCCAGAGACGAATCTCCGGTACAAGGTTATGATAAGGATCCCAGAGACGTATCTCTGGTACGAGAGAAATCACGGAGATGTGATCGACATGACAGAGTGAACGAATCACCCTGTCGACTGTCGAAAAGACAACGACGAACTGCTGACTGACAAAAACGGAGTTTTTGTAGCAGGTATAAAAAATTAAGACTTATTGTCTATGAAAGCGATGCGGACACTCTGATTGGTCCGTCATCTCGGTTGAGGGCCATTCTATATAGCGAAAGCATAAGAACACGAAATGTGACCATTGATTTTATAACATTATATATATAATCATTGTCCTTTATTATCTGCAAATGCGAAAAAAAATAAAAATAACAATATTCACTCTTGTTACCTCGGACGCGATGTTTATTCTCACTCGCACTATGCACATAGTACCTAGTGCGAGTGAAACCGTACAAATGTTACGTGGGACGAGAACTTAGCAGGCGGCAGAAATCAAAGTCATCAAAATTATTTAAAACATCTAGCCATAAACCATTAAATTGTTTAATAAAAATATATAATATTTTATTGCTTTAATATTGGACGTAGCCCAGAAAGCAAACCAGTAACTGTTGAGCGTCAAGGCTGAAATCCATGATGTTCATCAATGATATTCTTACGCTCTCTACGTGATATACTTACATATTATCATTATTATCATCATTTGTCAGCCACAAAACACTCGCTTAGCGTACAATTGAACAAAATTAGCACAGACATTGGGTGAGGATGTTATAGTTTAACCTTTGGGCAAAATCTATCAATTTAGTATTAGTTCCTTTATTTGTTTCCGTTCCTTTAGATTTATCGCAAATAATGAGCGGTCCTATATATCATCATCATCATCATTTGCTAGCCACAAGGCTCTCACTCGCTAAGGACAGGGGCCTTACCAAACTCTCGAATGGCGGTCGAGGTCGAAGGAACCTGAGTCTCACACGTGACGTGAGGACTTCCCTTTCGTGTCCATATCGCGGGGACCCAAGCCGTCTTGTAATGCGGCTTTTTGTAAAGAGTTTCCCTCTTTTGGCCATTGATGGCATTGGAAGTGTATCCTTTACCCTGTTGATATCGGATTTTACCCTCCCGACTGTGTGTTTGCTCCCGGGGGTGTTTGCTTTAATATTCGTTTCCTTTTCTCTAAAGCGTTATCTGACTTAAACGTGTCTCAAGTAGCAAAGTCGCAGGTGATTATTAACTCTGTCGCGAAATGGCAATCCTTTCATTATTAAAAAGAACTCCTCAGAGAGGGGTTCCCTAGAAAGAAGGAAGAGAAGAGAGAGTATCGAGACTAGACTAATTATTGGTCAACAGATTCGGGTTCTCCTTCCCTGGGTATACTGGCTCTGTGTTGATAAATCCGTTAGAGACCAGATTAATAAATGATGTTGTTATTTGTTCATTTTTTTAATTAAAATTCCTTGTATTTCTTTATCAGCGTCAATTTTATATCTATATTTTTACCGAAATAAGTGAGGGAATTTATTTACATTCAGATTGCATATATTTTATATATCACACCATGTGCAAATATAAAAAAACGTAAGGTATTTTTGCACGACCTTTATCTTATCCACTAATGTTATATTAATATAATATATATTATATACAAGTTAAATGTTGATAAATAAATACAGATTATTTGCCATATAACCAAAATTCCTCGTATTTATTTATCAGCGTCAATTTTATGTCTACATATATATTTACAGATATTTAAAATACGTGATGGAAATTATTTACGTTCCTATTGTATTTACTTTATATATCACACCAGGTGCAATTTATAAATTATAAACCATAATGCACACTTTTAAAAATATATTATAATATTGCTTCAATAACTCTTTTAATATACCATATAAAATATTTTTAACTTTTAAATAATATAAAATTTTAATAAATCTATTAGACTAAAATAATTTCTAAAAAAAATAAAAGAATACAGGTTATTATATATAAATAAAAATAAATAAAAACTACAATATTAAATTTTGTTGCCACGGACGCGATGTTTTTTCTCACTTGCACTAGGTACGATGTGCCTAGTGCGAGTGAAACCTTGTGATTATTACGTGGGGCTTAGCAGATGGCAGAATTCAAAAGTCATTGAAATATTTTGAAAAATCTCGCCATAAACCATCAAATTGTTCAATGAAAATATATAATATTTTATTGCGAATATTGAAGTAAATATTTTATTTCAAATATTAAAAATATATAATATTTAATATTAGCCCAGAAATCTTTTTCAAGTGAACACTCCAACCTATTCTTTAACTTAGTAAATATATTTCGATAACATCAACTGTTTAATGAATACAAATTTTAACTGGATTCGTAATCTCAGTTTTGATTTATTCATCCCACTCAATATTTCAAAAAAATCAACCAAAATGTTAAAACATATCTTTTCATTTGATTTCCGCACTTTTAACTTTTTTGTAAATGGTTTTTCGTAATTTAACCGAATTGTTTATTCGGTTAAATTTTGGTGTTTCTCTTCGAGAAGAGTTACAGTCTTTTCTTTGAGTTTAAATAACCTTGGAATCACTTCTGCACGAGATAATCATCAAACTTCACAATAATACAGAAGTGAGATATAATTATTGTTTTTTTTATCTACAGACAACTTTTCAAAGGATTTTTCTTAACACATTGCCTACGAGGTGAATCGCATACTTAAACTTAAAAAAATATTGGACAGTTAAGGCAAAAAGAGTAATTGGTAACTTATAGCAGGGGTCACCAGACATTTTGTAAACGGGCCGAATTGATTTTTTTGTAAAACATGATTTGAACATGATCTTTCGAATATTAAATTTACAATATTTATATAGAAGTCTTGTATTTATTTCAAGACCATTAGCTGTTGGATCCTTTTATTATCCATAATAACTGTTTTTATGGATTCGAATGTTGAAAAACGTCATAAATAATAGAGAACAATCATAACATTTATTCATCATAATTTAAACCAAATATCCTACCGATAAGAATATATTTGAAAATGACAAAGCGTTTTAATATATACAGCAGATCAAAGCGCATAGTATCGGCTGACGAAAAAACAAAAGATTATGGCGGTGTTATAAATAAATAAATTCTTAAATGGTGTTCGTTTTGCAGTTTATTTATTAAACATTCTTTAGGATTAAATTTTTAAAATAGTTTCTTTGTATATATTATTATCTGTAATATATTAAAAATATATAATTAAATGAGTATCTTCATCTATATCAGTTGTCTCATTTACTTGTTTGGCTAATTTCGAAATACTTAGCCTAAAAACTAATTGATCAAACAAATAACATATACATTTAATCCCCTGCACTTTATAATAATTAAACTACTTGTTTTATATAAATAAATAAAAAAAATATTGACTGTCATATAGCAATTTTTATGATAGTGCTGGTAAAGTACCAAAAAAAATATGAATTATGTAAGGTTAAACCGCAGGTTATTTGTTATTAATTTAAAACTGCAGTTCAAGTTGTGATTTTTATTTAGCTCATGCAATAAGTAAAATATCAGGTAAAGAAAGCTCGCAAAATGTGCATCATTGTATTTAGGATTTATTGATAAATGCTTAAATTAATGTTTTTATATTATTTTTATGTATTGTACTTTTGTAACTCTGCCGTATTGAATTGTTAATCTTTTAACAGCATTTATTAAATAATAAATAAAATAATTATAGCTCCTAATTGATTTTGCATTGATATATAAATAAATCGAATCGATTTTTGCCATATGCCATTTAATACGCGTTTTACAGACTATCAAACTATTAAATTGCATTGTTTCCATATCTAAAAATATATTATTAATTGTCCTCTGTTTTAATAAAAAAAAATAGGGACTTACTTATATATATTCAAAACTAACTATAACTTATTATTTCATATTTCAAGTAATACAATAAATCAATAATTGTGCGAGTGTAAATTAAATAATATAACTTTTTTTTTTATAATGTTACAAAATGTACGTATTAAAAAACAGTTTTGAATGAATCATTTCATTTTTTTTCTACCTACCAAATATAATTGGAGAGCACTTTAAATTTTTAGCATTTTTTAATATTATTTAATAACGTCAGTTGTCAATTTTACGACATTGCATTTTCTCTAATGAAGCCACTCAACTCCATTCATTTTCTGAACGCCAGCTGAATACAGAACTCAAATGAAAATTAAGTGCATGTCGACACTTGCATTCCGCACTAGGGGAATAAAAATTTTATTTTTTTTTCAAACAGTTATAAAAATTATGCAAAAAAAGAAAATTTTCCGCTTTAAAAATCGCGGGGAAAAAAGGTCTACGCTCATTCATCATCATTAAAATGGCCGCAGGAACGGGGTTTCCCTTTCCAGTTTAAGTAATTGCTCGTTTGTTCGAAGAGCTTCTTAAATAATGACGCTTCTAGGTTTCGTATAAATCACTGATATTGTTTTACACAAAAATTAAAAGGAATCCTTTTTTAAATAAAGTTTTTTCTTGTTATATAATTTTTCTCATAATTTCCTTTGGCTCTTGGAATTTACGCTGAGTCGCTTCATACGCTAATATAAATTTAAGGGAATGTCAACGACCTCGAATTTCGAAATAATTCTTTTGCAAATTTTATTCACGTAAAAAGTTTATACGAAATAAATTATTTGTTTGTTCGCATCATTCTTTGATATTTAATCTCGACGCCAAATATATTTTATTCGTTTTATCTAGAAATTTTATACGCGACTTTTAACATATCCAGCAATTTATAAATTAGAATATTATCGCAAAAGTTAATTTAAAAATAATTAAACTATTTTAAGATTTTTTTATTATCGATATATCACATTATATTATTTATAAAAAATATATCAAATTATTTATTTTTTTAATGCAATTTCAATATTTAAACGAAGTGCAGATATACCTGAATATGATTTAATGTATGTTTTTTTTTTTACTAAAACAACAGTAAAGTGACAAGCATTAAAAAAATATTTTTTTAAATAATATGGATTTTTTTTAAAAATAATGGATTTTTTGGGGAGATTTTGTCTAAACGTTATTGCTATAATTTAATTATATTATTGAATGCCGCACAAAAATTCCACAGCAGAAAATTATTAAAAACTATACGTTTTATATTATAATAATTGTATTTACCACGAGATCGTATGAAAGTATTTTTTTATTTTTAAAAATCAATTAAAATTTTTATCAAAATATAATAACAAAATCATATTTAATTATATGACTGAGTTGTAATATTCCGATTTTTAAGACTTCGTATCGCGATTGTGGATGAAAATTCGACATTGCGGAAAGCGACCCTATTCACCGACAATTTAACGCAATGTTCCAAGTAATACAGATTAGATGAATATAAATTTTAATAATAAAATGATGGAAGCTTTACTATTTCTTATTAACTTTATTTATCCGGATGCCACGTCAAACATTATTACGCTATAAAATAAATACATCATGAAAAACGCTATATCCATGTAAGATTTCCATGTTTACCGCGCATTGATTTAAATATGTAAACGTTACGACGTCGCCAGTGTTGCCAGAAGCATGTATGCAGCTGCATTTTTGAGACGTTGCCAAATATTGAACATATTCCGGGATGAAACTTATCGCCCGCCCGTAAACGTCGAAGAGCGGAGCGCCCCCGCTCAGATCCGGCCCTGGAATGTGCAGCTGCATCATAAATTCGGCGCCATTCATTGGAGCTGCGTTTCATTTCACTTCGCCCCAGGCTATTTAGTGGGCAAACAACTCGAAACAAATAAGTCTGCAGCACGGAACATGACAAGGCGGAGGGGGGTACGTCCACCCTATGCTGCTGACATTAATAATCAACGGGACAACGGATGCTGTCATTGCTATAATACTTTGGTACAGCTGGGTCTTATATGGTAGAGTGTAGAAATGTGTATTACATATTTATGCACTCTGCTGTAATTGTATATTTAAGTTTTTATGCGTTACTAGAGATCATAATAATTAATTAAAATTACTGTTTGTTCAATTTTAATACTGCATTATTATTTTTTATTAAAAAAATACTAATGCTACTAAAACGCTTTATTTGACATACAATATACATAAAGATGTATACAAGCATAAAATATGTATAACATAAATAAGCAGAATTTACGATGGGGTGAAAGAAAAGGGAAATGGCGCGAAAGATATTGCCAGCTTTTTTTTTATCAATATTTGTAAATTATTTTTACGTATCGTTGCATTTTTTCCCAGTAGTGATATTGAGCAGACGTATTTTTCAGTAAATGCAACTTTAGACTATGCACAGGAACACGTTACTCGAATTTCTATTTATGATCCAGAAACCAATTTTCTTCAGAGATTTTCCTCCCGTCCCGCCCACTTCTCTGGGAAACTAAACCACGAGGATTGCGGAAAGTTGTTCTGCTGCGTTATTTGTTTTCCATTAAAGTTGATCACGTCACTATTTACTCGACGATATTTGGAAACAATTTATTTGCCGTTTTCGGTTATTATTTTTAATTAAAGTATACTTCTTGAATTTTTCTCAAAAGGGTCGTTAGCGTCCGGCGTGTGTCGGTGCTCGTAAAAAAGTAATTTGGACCTCGGGGATCGCTTGCGGTCCATTTGCGGCCAACAAGCAAAAAGAGGACCTCATTACTGATTTATTTCCTAATGAAGACATGAAAATATAATCCTGAAGGCTTTGCTTCGAGACAGGGAAGCAATAGAGCTATAAATCTGGCCGCTATGAATACACTACGCACCAATAATTATAATTTAACATTATTTAAAAAAAATACAACAAAAGCTTTGCATTTAGTAATATATTTTATTCAAAATAACTTTCATTCAAATTGTACGTTTTTATAAAACAATATGAATGAGTTTATACACTACTTAAAATTTAAAAATAAACCAATTTAGCATCAGTTTTAGGGTAAAGTTATGTATTAATAGTAAAAATATAAAGTTATGCTTAAAAACATAATTATAAATGTTTTATTTTTAATATTTAAGGACACATTCAGATAAATTCGTCATTTAAAGAGAAAATTGACTAGTAATAAAAACAATACTCACGATGAAAGTAAAAATATACTTTTAAGTGATTTTTTGTATACAGGATTATTAATAACAAAACAAATTAAAAAGACTCAGACATTATTTTATTTGTTTAAAAGTTTAATACAAATATAAAATTGCAAAAAACGTTTAAACAGATCAAAGATTAATACTAAGTATACATATTTGATCTAATAAAATAGTAAAGAAAAAGTATTATAAGCTACAATTTGTAAAAACTATAAATTTCAACAAAGATTTTTGGGGTTTAAGCAGTGGCGGCTCGTAGGTAAATTATTTGGGGGGGGTGCTGCAGAATATTAGAAAATAAAAAAGTATATTTCGCTCATATTTTATTTAAAATATTAAAAATAAGACGAGGTAAAAATACTAAATAATAAAATAAGTGACAAGAGGCACGTGGCTCAAAGAAGCTGTGAGTCAGTATGACTGCATTGAATCACCGATCAGATTAATAAATATAAATTATTATATTTTACGTATACAAATATACAAAATATATAATCAATATACACACTTATATATATTTATACAGTGTGTAATGACGAATATTATATATTAACCTTTAACATAAGTTAAATATATTTTTAATAAAAAAACAACTTATAACCGAAAATGGCATAAAACGAGCCTTCCAAGATTTCCTTGAATCTTGATTGCCAGGATTTTTCAACACCAGTTTCTCGTCATTGTAGCACAGCGTAGCTTATTTGGGCTTATTATATATTTAATATTATTTAGCATTATTATATTACCTTACTTTTTTTGTTTTAAATAAAATATGAGCAAAATATAGTTTTTTTTAATTTGGAATCTACTGCAGCACCCCTAAATATTTTACCCACGGGCTGACACTGAATATTAGAGCAAAATATAACATTATTGTTGCAAACTGTATTAACACGTAACAACTCATATTTAATATTTGTACGGTTAGGTTAGATTAGGTTAGGTTAGATTAGGTTAGGTTAGTTTAGGTTAGGTTATGTTGAAAATAAAAAAAAGGTTAGGTTAGGTTAGGTTAGGTTGGGTTGGGTTGGGCTGGGCTGGGCTGGGTTGGGTTGGGTTGGGTTGGGTTTGGTTAGGTTAGGTTAGGTTAAGTTAGGTTGAGTTTTAGTATTTGTAGGAACGACATAACTTAATTTAAAAATTATTTTAAATAATGTTTAATATTTTTAAAAGTGAAAAATGATTGAGAAAGTGGAAATATATGTGTTAGCTTTCTAATCATAATTAAAAATGATAAATTTAACACTAACGTGAAACAAAAAACTGTGAAAAACATTAATATTAACAAAAAAACGATAATTCTGTTTTTTTAATATCAAATCTCTTTAAATTGCTGAGAACCGTCTATATTCCATTTTAGCTAAAAATTCATCACCTTCAAGTTAATCATAACAATCATTTTTTTATTAGTATTAAATATTATTTGAATATTTGACTATATATTACCGTATTATAATACAAAATATACGCATATCATACATCTGTTTATATAAAAAAATGAAGAGGGGAAAAAAGCAAAATAAAGAAACCCACACACGTGATGGGATAAAAGCTCGGAGCCACGACCGTGCGACAAAATAGGATTATGCTTTTAAACGGAGCGTATTGTGTCAAAGTTTTAAAATTCGGCGCCGTATTATATAAACATTTTAAGATTTCATATATACAGGGTGGTCCTAAAGTTGGGGAACACGCCCGTCTTCTCCCCTTCCCCGCGGAGGCTGTGGGCCTCTGCCCCCGCAGCGTCGACGCAAAGCCCGCGGGGCCGGAAGTTTCCCGGGCTGCGGTAAAAAGTTGGGTTTGGCGGCTGGGGCAACTTTGCCCGCGCGGAATCTGCTCACCTGGCGCCACTTGCAGAGCGACCATACAAATCGCAATGTACTCTCAGCTTCTTGATTAACTCGCCAACTTTAATTAATAATTCAATGAGAATGTCTGCGGAGTCTGGCCGCCGCCTGCGGGATTCAAGATCAGTGGTTGATGATTAATGCTGAAAAAATATAAAATCATATGTTTTAAGCGTATAATACTAAAACAAGGTATAGCTTACTTAAAAAATACCATAGAATATATATTTAATGTAATTCGATAAGCGCAAAATTTCATATATTCTGTGGTTTAATTATTACTCAAACAAAGAATACTTTAATTTATACATATGCATCTATACACCATCGGCATCGTATTCTTATATATTTAGCTTAATTGTAACCCTTATGTTACATGAGCATTGGCAATATTGCTCATTAGTATTAATAGATGAGACTTCTGAACAGAATTCCGCCCTAACAAGTTGGCGCCTCTTAGCTGCCTAACGAAATAATCGTTAGTCTTATTACACATATGCCTATATGTATGATTGCAATGATATAATTAGTCTATAAAATCAAAAATATCGGTTTGTAGTTAATATGTATGAGCACAATTTTTGATTTGATCTTGTTGAATATTAGAGTTAATTTTCAATTTAAACATAAATAAAGCTTGTTTAATTTTTTTTATATTATAATACGACTCCATGGGATTTGTATTTTATTTTTATCTTGAACTTAATATTTCATCGACTCAAAAAGGTGATGAATGAATGGAGAATTCATTCTTGATTGCTTTCTATAACTTATCGTTTTTTTTTAACAGTACCTCCTTTAGCCTTGCTAATTTGGCATAATACAACTCTGCTGTAACAGTCTGGCCAGGTCTTATTAAATAATATTGAGTTATGGGAATAATCCCATAACGTATCATCGATTTTAAGATATTTCTCTGAATTTAGTTTATCCTTTCACCCACCTTCAATACTATTACATTTTTAAAACCATCTACAACTGTTGAGAATTCAAGTTATCTCTATAAATATCGCAGATTGTCTGGGTAACTAACATATATCATGGCGGTTCGAAAACAACCGATTCGTCTGAAGGGGGTCAAGATAATGACGACTTTTTTTACAAAAATATTATTCTTAGAATAAAATAAGTTATTTATGATATGCCTTGAAAATTTGGTCAATATTTTAGATTTTTCTATTAATCAATATGACGCGTAAATAACAACCGTCTCGGCGATATCTTGCCGCAGACTAGTACACATTTCACTCCCACTTTGTATATCATACCGGATGCGAGCGAGAAAAAAGATTTCGCCCATTGCAACAGAAGCATATTGTTGTTTTTATAGTTTTTTCACAATTGCAGACAATGAAGGTCAATGTTTAATTAAATTATTTACTTTTTAGACTTTTTGAGGCAAATAAAAAAAGTAGGATTTATATTAGCAGAGTTATTCAAAAAAATCAAAACCTCGGATCTCATCGGCACGGTTGTATTTTTGGCTATGCCTCTTCTTCTCACTTATCTAATATATGTTCTCATCCCTAAGACATTGGTAGCAACATCGAAAGCTTACTTTATTTTTAATAATTTAATTAGAATTTGCAATATTTTTTTATTTAGAATGGAATAAAGTGAAAATGTTTTGTCTTTAAAAATAAACGCTTCCATCAGTTTCATGAAGACATGAAAATGAAAAAAATCGCCGAATCACTATCAAAAAAAAAAATTCTAATGCTGTTAGCAATCATTTGATGCAACTGCTTTCAAATGTTTTAAACATAATATATTTAATTTAAATTTTATGTGATAATTGATGATCTGTTTTTCATTAGCTGTTGAATTTATGTAGCAGTTTCGTCATCACATTCTATAATAAATATTAGGTAATTCACTTAAAAATATTAGGAATATTTTTTCAATGACAGTTACATTTCATATTTTTACGATGTTTTTTTAGGTAAAAAGTCAATCCTTTCTAGTGATCAAATACTCAAAATATTATTATTTGTCATCTATAATCATAATTATTTCTGGCTATATAAAGCACACTGATTTTATCATACATTAATTTAAAAAAATTAAACATCTTATAAAAAGTAAACGCATTACAAAGTCAACAAATCTCTTTTAAAATATTGATAAAATAGTTTAGCTTACATTCATATTTATTGAAGGATACTAGAATCATATTACAAAACATTTAAGAGCAAAAAACGAATGTTAACTGATATATAATAATAAATATGTATATGAAACTTTAGTAAATGGACTACAAGCGTATTCGATGTTCATAAAACTCTCTTAATTCATAAAAAAATGTGCAAAAAATGATATAACTTATTGGAATAAATCATATTTAATAATTATAATAATAAATTCTCTCCACCATTTATTCACATGGTAAATGACATGAGTTATGGATACAAAAAATGTATATACATATTCAGAATTATTTCTAAGGACTATTATCGTTATCGACGACGACGTTGCGTAATAACGAGACGATATTCTCGCGCAATTTCAAAAACACAATATCGTTCGGGACCTTTCCTCAAATATTACGACGTTTCTATATTGTTTCCTATCACAATTTGGAAAGGCAACTATTCCATAGTGACAGTAATGAAAACAAATTCACTTCAGAATCGATTTCGTATAATAAAATTGCGGATTGAACAAACGCGTGTGTCTAAAAAACCGACATAAAATTGCTCCATACATCACGGACGGTGGGACGATAAATCGTGCGATTTCGTCATTATGTAATTTATCAGTTTGCCGCCCTGAAAATTACAAATTTTATTTATTGTCGGAGCCTGAAAATATTTCAACGCTTTTATAGACCGAATTCAGACTTTTCTTTTGCGTAAAAAAGCGTCGGTATATATACAATCACCTGATACAATCTAGCGTACTTGATAACATGGTTACGTGAAAATATTTATTTTCTTTCATAAGAAAATGGTCATTATCGTTATGTTTAATCTATATTGATAAAATATAAATAATTGCTAAGTACCATATCAACACGATAAGTCTCATTGATATTTTTAAGACTAATTTAATGCAATAATAACAGTGCCATTGTAGTTTTCATTTTATCATTCGTTTTTTGAAGTCGATTTTCCTAAACTTTTTAATTTTTTTTGCAAATTGTCAATGACACTATTCAACATTCCCACTGAATAATGAAGTTATAAATAATATGTTTTTATGTATGTCTATTATCGGGTGACTGTTATCTAATTTTTTTTTCATATTCATATATAATACATCCTTTGTATAATTCAAGGATAGTCAACCCAAGTTTTGATCAATGTTGATTTTAATACTCTACGTTATTTTATTTCTCGGGTTCCAATATCGTAATATTAAATCTTTCTACCAGGATTTCATGATGGGGCAAGTACATAGATAAGCCTGCATTTCTCTTGAAATTTTACAGAAGTTCATTGGCTGTCAAAGGGTGCTTGTTTGTCTCGTTATTTATAACAGTATTATATTATATGTTATTCATTATTTGGAACTCAAGTCTTAATGAGAACAATTTTTGTTAATAGTTTATAACAATTGAGAACAATATATTTTATTTGAGAGATATTTTAAAGAGCTTCAAGGAGGTAATAAACCCTTATCAATTGCTAAAATAATTCGTCAACATATATCGAAAAACTACATCTTATATTTTTATTCTTTTGATGACAGCATTTATAATATTCCTAAAATATCATCTATAAAAGTAACTCTTCAAGGTAATTGAAAGATTCGGTTACTTAACGATCTAACGATTAAATAGATAGTGATAAACGATTTGAAGATATTTTGAACTTGAAGATGTGTTACTAAATATTGTAGAGGCTTATACAATTTGATAAGAAGAACTATTAAAACTTTCCTATTGATATAGTGAAAGAAATGAATATAATTGGATAAAAAAACAGAAAATAAAATTATAAAGTATATCATGAATAACTATTATTATTCTTTGAATAATCCATTTTTTAAGAAAATTAAACCCGAAGCTTCGTATCATCATCTTCAGGTATCTTAATAATATTAATAATTAAGGTAATTTATGATATATTATCAGGTAACTCCAATAGACCTAATAGTCTTTAATTTTATGTTTCTTTAATTTAAGTAGCTTCCTTATTTGCCGCCACTAGAGATGCAGAAATATAAACATATGTACGGTATGAATAAAAATAGAAATTAATCCACCTATTTTAATAAGCGTTCCCTTAAAAATTATATAAATATAAATATTTTGCAGTTGTGCTAAATCACTTAAGTTACTGCAAATATGGTAGGCGATTAGAAAATTACTACCAACAAATACACAAAAGTGAGCTGTAGATAAAAAGTTTATCTACAATACCTTGGGTACAAATATACTTTATAACTACATACATATTATTTTGTAGTACTTATATTTTAATGAATAAGGAAATTATTATTTATTACATAATAATTTTAGAATATAACTAGCTTGATTTAGAAAAAAAATTGGACCTAATGTGTACAAATTAAGAGGAATCCGCAATATGGATCAATATTTGCTAAACAAATACATTTCATAATACTTTAGCCTCAGTATTCGCTGTGTATGATCCCCCTGCGACGTTTTTATATTCCTTAAAATAATAATATATAAATGTTGTTGTTTGGCCAACATTAAGAAGTAAACACAGAATAGCAGAAACGCCCTACTCCAAATTATATCCCAGAGATGCTTCAAAGATGAAAAAATGTTGTCACATATAAAGTGAACCGAAAAACAATGACAATTTATTCGTTGTTGCGTTTTGGCATCGTTTTTATTTTTTTAATATATTTTATCCCTCTACCCATTTGCGATTGTTTATCCTATTTTTATTCAAAAAGGGATTGCAGCCGAATTAAAGCATCCGAGACCATCTGCGAAGTTTATGGAGAAAGCTTCAAAATGTGATAGATGGTACAATATAAAAGTGGTAATAACAAAATAAACTGTAAACTATGATCAGCAAGACCTCTAAAACTGGATGATGTCGCTTTAACTCCATTCGTGGATTCCGACTCTTGCAAAACCATTAAGGAATTTTACGAGAAGTTCGCTGTCTTTGGTCAACAGTACAAGATCATTTAAAAAAATCAGTAAAAATAATGACAAATATTTTTTTTCTACCAGCGCCGGAACAAAGGATAACCATATGTTTGTCGCTCTTGCTAAGGTATGAGATCGATACGTTTCTGTGATGATGATGATGATTTCGTATGGCTTTTACTTTGCCATTCTTCGCGTGCTCGTCGTTGTTGGGGTTTCCTACGACATTTCGGAGCACACCAAGGACAACATTAGTTGGCAATGTAATTCAGGTGCAGTTAAGGCATGAGACCGATCCGTTTCTGTGAAGGATTGTTACTGGTGATGAAAATTAGGATTAGTTTTAACTCCTCGATTATCATTAGGCTTGAAAAAGATTTATTATAAATTATTAAAACCTGGACAATCACTTACAGCCGATGTTTATTGTGCCGATATAACTTAGTGAACGAAATGCTTCGGCTTTTCTGAATGTTGGTTAACTCAGTGAAAGTGACTTTTGCTGTTAAGATTCTTCTTTAAGTCATAAATTGTATGTTTACTGTAGTATTATTACTAATATCTGTTTTAACATCAGCGACATTAGCACTGAGGTTACCATTACTGTTTCGAATTAACGTATCGCAAATTGGGGCCGCAGACGCCTTTTACCAGTTTACTCGAAATCTCCAAACTATTGTACTAAGCACTCGAGTTTTGCATAATTTTTGCGTTAAGTCTACTTACCGTCTGAAATTGAAACTTTCGCTATAAACTTCAGTGTGCAAAGTATCAAGATACTTCAAAGTTTTGCGAAACGTCTCGAGTACATTACATGTACTCGCGGACCGCCTGGTGTGTGGCTTCGGTTATGGCCAACACACACCATCTGCACTCAAATTATGCATATTTATATCTGAATAAGCCATTCGATTAATAATTAATATAATTATTTAATACATTTTTATCTTGTTTTTAATAATAAAAAATAGAAACAGGAACAATCTATCAAAGACGCCGTGCGTATGTAACCGAGCTGAGACGACCCCATGTCACTGTGCCGTTGACATTGCAATTTTAAGGGCAGTTTTTCCAGAGGCTGGGTGACTTTTTTAGATTTCCGGCCACCAAACACTGGACCCCGGGATAGAAAGGAGCAATTTTCTTTTGTGAATGGAAAGAGACATAATAAATCTAAAAGTAATTTAGGACTTCTCATTTTGTGGCGGGATCTATCGGGTGACAGGACGTCGGCCCTCGGCCCCATCCCCTGCTCAGTAATTAGGGATATCGCCCAGAAAAAATGTTTTAATGAATTACCGCTCAGGAATGAATCGGATATTCGGAAAATAGCACAAGATAATATTTAAAAAATGTTCAATATTATTATAGTTTCATTTAACTTTCCAACAAATGATAAGATATTTTTTTATTAAATCAATCAAAAATAAAATAAAATTATTCACTATGTATAAAATTGTGTATGTACCTTTAATGATTGAACATGATATACTAGACATTTAGCAACTCTCTATTAACTAAATATTTTTATAGACATAACATTGTAAATTACTTTACTCTGTCATTGATTCTAAGGATGTAAGGATAGCTCTCGTTTCCTTTTATCCGAATGGTATATTTTATTTATATATGTTTTAAGATTTATGAGGCTTGGTAATAAAAAATGTAGTGAGATTAATGCCGATCAAAGAAACAATCGAAGATATAATGGAATAAAATATTTTAATTATATATGATGTATTATTTATGTGAATTTAGTGATAAGAAATACAATAAGATTAAAAAAGTGGCAGTGCATTTTAAGGGTATGACAGGAGGCTATAATAAGGGGTTAGTTTTTGATTTAATCATCTTTTTTTCTTACATTACCTGGGGATAATTGAATAAGAAAGGATTTTGTAAGAAAATTAGAAAAGTTATGGCAAGAGTTTTAGTATTGTTAGTTCAAGGTAGTAGCTAATGTCAAAATTTGTCCCAGTATTATGTTAAATTTAAATGTATTTTATTTATGATTTTAAAAAGAATCTTAAATAAGATTTTTATCAGATTTTTGGAATATAACAAAAATGAAAATGATTTAATCATTTATAAGGGATTATTTTCTTTACTACTTATTAGCGGACAGGGGATAGCTTTGTCACAGTTATAGTTATTTTCTCTAATAATATTTTTCATATGATTTTTCCAAGTGAAATAAATGATTATATATTTTTTTTTCACTTGTTATATAAATCAGAAACACTTATAATATAGATTTGATTATAATATGATCTTGATTAGATGGTCTTTAACGAATTCAAAGATGAAATGAATAGTTTATTTCAGGATATTAATTTATATTTTTTTTAAGCCTCCGTCAATTCAAAATCAAATTATTATTAATTTATCACAGGACAACATTTTTTTCAGTTTCAAATATAAAATTTTTATTGCATTTTTGTGATGCAGAATAAGTTTTATAATATTTTTTTATGAATATTAGTTTATGTTTGATATTTCATAAATGAAGCTCACTTTCCAGCAATCTCCCGGAAACCATTCTTGCCGTTATTTATCATGAAGATGATTGCTTAACGTAAAATCTACAATAAAATAAATATTATATACGCGAAATAATCGTTATGTTATAGGAAAAAGCATGAATATACTATATAAAAAGCATGAACATAATACGCTTCCTGATTTATGTTTATTAATAGTTTTTATTTGTTGATATTATATTAATATCTTCACAGATTTTTTGTTAAGTGCCAAGAAATGTTCAAATAACATTTTAATTGGAATAAAAAGCGTCTTTATGATATTTATTAAACTTTTATATAGGTAAATGAGGCTTTGGAATGTTTCTTTGGTGCTATTCATTCATCGTCAGATAAACATTTTTTATATAAATACTATTTAAATTTATTATATTATTTCTAAAGGTCAAATGCAAAATTTTACCACAGCATTGAATTGGTAAACTTCATCGTGATAAAATTTATCAATTTATACAGCGCAATTATTTTTGTATGAAACAATTTCGTATAATATAATAACAAATATGACATTATTTTGGCTTGCGAATTTTCATTTCCATTACATTCTTATATATGTAATATATAAACAAACAACATATCTTTCTCTTTTTTTTTGTTGAGCGAATGAAAAGTTATTTCCCGGTCCATTTACATTTTAATCAAGCCTATGTGCCGCTGCTTGCTGGCACATTTTCGCGCAATTTTCGCGTCATAATTTCAAGCAAATTTTTCCGACGACATCCGGGCACGCGTCCAAATATCTCGATCAATATAGTGCATAGAACAAAAATATTATTACCAACGGGTTAATTAATAATATTTCGTTTTAATCAAATACATATTTCGCATCGTCGGTGTGTGCTCAGTATTTGTTTAATTTGGCAAAGCACAAGTTTATTACAACGTAAGACGGTAGACGGAGGTTTCGGAAAATGTCGGTGAAATAACAAACCGAAAGACACACATATTCACCGTGTCAGGGACTCTTGTACTACAACAGAGTACATTCTCGAGTCGGTGGTATTTCACAATATAAACTTGGAATATTCATACACAACATTGTTCTGAATGCCAAAATTTTGAAGATTATGTTACAGCAGCCATTCTCGAAACGCGATAACAAATTTTATATGTTGCAAAGTTGTGAAAGTGAACACTGCAACGATGCAGAATAGCACGGGGGTGGGGGAAATAATAAACGCTTCCGGTATACCATACCGACTCCATAAATACACGGTGAACGAGGTATTACATCAAAATATTGCGGAGTTATTATGTGTTTTTCATATCAATATAATATACGTGTAGTATACACAAAGTAAATATACGGTTATTGCCGAATACCATGCAAATCTAAAATATACATATGTATCACTGAGTAAAAATTAGTGCAAATAGTATAAATAATACGATTTTTATGTTAGATTTAAGATTATGAAAACAAAATAATTATAAGATTCTGCCACTATAAAAATATTGGTATAATAAAGCTATCCCTATGATAAAATCGATAATGCAAGTTAACCACGACTGAGCTAAGTTATAGTCGAATAAGTATCTGACGTAAACTATGACAGGGAATTCTTTATAACACTGGCCAGGATGTATGTAAGAAGAAGACACATTACCTCCGCATGTTTTATAAAAATAGTTTATGTAGGGAGTTTAGCACGTTGGAATTAAATAATTCATAGCCTAATTTGAATGAATAATATAAATTTTAATCTAACTGAATAATATTAAAATGTCATGGTTTGACGCTTATGGGAAAATTAGTGTGAGAGACTTATTCCCATTTCATCTTTGGAACGTTTATCAAATCTTTATTGAATCCATATATATCAAAAATCTTTATATGGATAACATCAAATTTTTATTAGCCTACTTAATTTGTCACTATTATGATGCACTCATACTATCTCCAGAATTTAATTTACAGCATTAACGACCAATTTATTAAAGCTTTTAGGGTGACGAATGAAACTTTCTTGAAATACCATCAATTATGAATGTCCTGTCATGAATGTGGTATGTCTTTTTTAGTGACGTGAAAAATGTCAATAGCATAAATAATGATAATAATATTTTTATTGCAACTAAATACTAATATGTACGGCTATATCTATTAATATTTTTCATTAAAATCGGAGTAACAGTCAATATGAGTCTTGTTAATAATCCGCGTATAGTGTTGCATCTATCCATTTTCTATAACGAGAGCTCGACGAAAAAGTTTTTCCTGCCACCCTTTCTTTAGCTTGTTGGTTGATTTCCTGCGCATCAAGTGTAAATATGTTTTCGGGAAAAACCTTTAGAAATCACTGGTTCTTTATTATTGTCAAATCATTCCATCATTGTCTTATTTTATATTTATTAGCAATGTATCCTCTTTTTTTTCTTCAAACTAACTTTCCTCTGTGTGTAAGAAACTCTCATTGATGCTTAGGAAGTGGATAGAAGTAGCACAGGACTGGTAAAAATTAAATAAATTATCATACGTAAAGAAGTTTAAAAAAAATCAAAGAACCCTATAACAAATGTATAAGAAATCGATCATAAAGACCTAGTCAAAAAATATCATAGAGCACTGACACAAATTACACCGTTTAGATCTTAAACAAGTAATTCTCTTCAAAATTTAATTATTCACAAATATTTATTTCGGATAAAATCCTATATTACAATTTCATAAACGGATTTGATGTTTTATTTATGAACTTTTTAATGATTTACGATTTTAATTCTTTATTTATTTACTTGAAAATAAACACCAATAAAATTATAAACTTTCAAATTTTAAAACAAACTTCATTTTTCTATAGAATAAATTATATATTTTTAATAAAAATGTATTTTGTAATTTATTTTGAATGCATTTAATCACAAATGTATGTCTAAAATATTATCAATAAAAATCCTCAGGATCATAAAGTAGGCAATATTTTCAATAAACTTGTTATCAATTAATAAAACCTAGTTAATAAAACTTGTTTATATAAAAAATCTTTATATACAAGTTATCGCCAATAAATCAAAATTCAGTTGAACATAAACATTGACTAATTTTCGTACTATATGGTTTGAGTGAGACTTTTTATAAGCTTCATTACATATATTTCGGTTTACCACACCTGACATGCAAAAATTTCAAGCCAATCTATCGGCCTTCCGCATCTAAAACGTTAATTCATTAAAATACAAGGATATAAGGTTAAATAATTATTACATATTATAAATAATTATTACAGATAAAAAAGATTGAGTTAAGAAATCGCCGACTTTTGCCGGCAAATGTTTAATATTTATTGCAAAATTAAAACCATTTAAAAGTTTATTTATTTATTACACCGTTTAATGCCGATACTTTGCGAATTGTTCTGCTGTAATAAAAACAACTATTGTGGATAATAAAAATCATGACCTGTTTCAGTGACCAACGGCTAATGACCCTGAAATTTCAAACACGCAACCTTCCTATATAAATATTCAAAATTAAACATCCAAATGACCATGTTTAAACCATTCTTTATAAAAATTTAAATTCGGCCCGTTTCTAAAAAGTTTGGTGACCCCTGCTAGAAGATATAAATATTTCAGCAATTGTGCCCCGCCCCAGTGCACGTTTGGCCGCGATTTGTCCCGTGGGCTATGTGATAAGATTAGTTTATTTTTGTTAAGCAAATGTTCAATGTCCAAACAAAATGTTCAATAAGAAAGAAAATACTATTGTTTATTAAACTGGTTGTTTTTTAGATTATCAGTAAGATCTATGGTAAATAATTCGTAGAGTTTAATAATTTTAAGAAGATGTTTAAATCTACATATTTTACATTTGTACGGCATGACCATATAAGGGCATAAATAATAACTTTTCTGTCTACTATTAAATTAATTCGTTTTGTATATTTAACAAAGTATACGTTGTATTTAAATATATTAATATATTCAAAACCAGCATAGTTTTCTTAATTTATTTTTCAATTCATATATCTAGCTTTAAAATAAAATTATGTTTAGATAATATAAACAAATTACGTTTCAGAGTAGTCGAGCTTATACGGTGAATAACATAATAATGTATCGTTAGTCTTAATAATAAAAGTAAATTGTTAAAATTAAGTGATCACTGGGGGTCACTTTTCAGACTTCATTAATCTCTATAATAGCGCGCGAGGCTATTCCAGCGTCGAAACGTAAATTCCCTAACAACTTAACTCCGGGCCGAAGACCGTTCAAACATAAGAAACAATACCTTCTTTTATACAGCGATAAAATATTTGTGCTTCTGGCAAATCTTTTTTTTTTATCACAGTATATTTTTTTCACTGTTGTTGGACATGGGTTTATATTTTACGGTATGAGCTATTCTGTTCGTTGAACCATTTCAACGGCGTTCCTTTTTATGGTACAAAGGCTTCTGAAATTTATGATTGTTTTTTTCTGTAACACGTTTCAATTTTTTTGACCCACCCTTCTGTTTGTTTTAATTTTTTTTCGCATGCCAAAATTTATAAAATCATTTTAATACGATACAAATGTATTGTGAATATAAGCAGAATACATTTAAGCTTCATTCTATTCCAGTTTAATGCATAATTTTAAGACAGTCGGTGAGGCGAGCGATTTTTATGATCTTATATATATATTTTATAATTTTCAGATTTAAAATTTATTAAAATAATTGAGGATAATACACTCATGAGAAGATTCAAATGATAAGTATTACGTTTGCTGAATTTAAGAGCTTTTTCTTTGTTGCCGGATTTTCCCCGTTGAAAATAAAACTGGGATGTGAAATTCAGCGTGGTGTTTTTCGCGAATCTCATTTTGGTTATTGAGATTAAGGCTGTGGCCAGGAAGAAATATATTTTTCTTTGGATCTGACCTTCAACCCATACGTCTTATTTCAGCAAAAAATAAATAAAAATAGAATCCATCGAACGCAAGAGCCGGGATTTGCAAATATTACAATATTTAAAATATTCGTCTGCGTTCACTAATTTGCAGAACAGAAACACAGAACATCCGTTTCGCCGTGTTCCAGGAAATCAAATTTAATATCGAAGGAAATTTAGACAATGGGGAAAATAATATTAGATCCTTTCACGCCTTAAATTTTCAGAAATTAAAGAGAGAGTATGTCAAGGTTAGTCAACATACTATGATTTTGATTAAAATTCTTAGAAATACACGAGCCGCAATTTCTGTTTTTCATTGCCAATTCCATCGCGTTTGCGATAATTACGCGGCAATCTTGATTTTCCCGAAATTAGATCAACCGCCGCGTATTTCCGTATTCAGTGCGAATTCTATTTTTGCATAAACCGGCAATAACGAGTACATGTTTGTCTCGTTTTGATGATCCAATTCCCCGGCTTTCTATTCGCCATTCAACTGTCGCACATAATTAACATCGACGTACTCCCGTAATCTGGTAATGCAAAGCTCACTTCAGACAAATTCAATGGAAACTCAATTCAAAACAAAACTCGAGGACAGAGTTGCGAATGGTTTTGCAAAATTTTATATCATAATGTATTCAAGTCTGCGAATACAGAGTCGCTACGAAAATTACCGTATTAAATTCAGCGCAAAGTTTCCATTATATCATTTCGCCATTACCGAAATCTAATATTCAATGCGCATAGCAAAAATCAAAAACCGATAGACTGTGAAATTACAGAATCACTTGGTCAAATCAAATACATGTGTAACATGTTGGATTTTATTATGCATATTAAATTGAATTTTCTTAATATTAATGTTTGACTCTGAATTTATTATAATAAATTTACAATCGGATTTTCAAAATATATGGATGACTTATACAATTCAAAGCAATAAAAAATTAAATAAATAATCCAATCAAGTAAATATTACTGAATAAGATTACATTCCATTAATTTATCCAGAGAAATTTTAACTATATGAGTTCTCGCATTTAAATGTTATCTCTATTGAATATTCTGGATCTTTTTCTAGGAATTGCTTCTAAGAATTGTTCTAGCTTATGACAATAGAAATGTAGCGTTATTATCTGTGTCATATTTAGTGTTATGCCTTGCATGTAACATCCATATTAATGCGATAACGTAAGTTAACCTCGACTGAGCTAAGTTAGTAGTCGGATGAGTGTCCGACAAAACTATGAATTCAGGGAATTCTTTAGAACACTAGCCATGGGGTATGTAAGCGGAAGAGACCCATTACCTCCGCATGTTTTATAAATATATTCATCTATTCATGGCGCCTTGAAATTAATTAATTTAATGCGATCTATTATTCGTTGAATTATTATTATAAAACAAATAATAAAAATTAAAATCCTACTGAAATAATATTCAAAATTAACCAGTATCGTGGTTTGACACTCCAGGCAATATTGGTTTGAGAGATTCATTCTCCCTGCATCTTTAGAATTTTTATCGAATATTAATTTGAATGAATGGAATATTTTTGTTATGCCATTTATTAATTATTATTAATGTTATAATGAATAATTCCTTCACAATCAATAGGATCTTTTCTACCGTTAGGTACAGTTTCGATATTGCCATTGATACCTGCCATTTAAAAACCACTGTTTTTGCGATATTGATTCAAGTACATAACTCACTTTACATCACAAGATGTCAAAGAAATCTTGAATTCTTCTGATATTTTAACAATTCTCGGCATATACAATTACGTACCCGATTGTATCAGCTATTTGTAGAATAGATTTGGTCAACTTAAATCGGTGACAATTTTTACTTGTACTACCCTCTCACTTTGAGGCTTATTTTTTAAGACAAAATTTCCACATCAGACAAGTTTAAAACATATATGACAATGTCATTATGTTCCTGAAAATATCACATTTTTTTTTGGAGTCATTGCATACGTTTTTTTATTAAATTCGTATAACATGCAATACATAATAAATTACATAAAAAACGTCATTTTCGACGGGTATCCCTTATATTAGGTTGTTCATGCGAAATTACGTATTTGTCAGATTAACTATTTTGACTATTGTTCCACTCATTTTGTGTATTTATCAGTTGAAATGTAAAAATATGCACGATTACCGTCAAATAATTAAAACAACAACTGCAACTAAAAACATTTGCGACACATTTCGAGATTGTTCTCGGGACAGTGCCAAAGTTGATTTAAACAAGTTAAAAGTAGTGTTTTTAATCTAATAAACAACTCTCAAACAAAGAAAGTAGTGAACGTGGATGATGGTGTATTGTGTACTGAAACTGATTCATATCTAATACTGATTATACGATAATTAGCTGACAAAAATACATAAAATCCAGTATGCAAAAATATCTAAAAAAATCGTCAAACTTGTGAAACAGGTCGTATGAATCAAAGATTTAATCGAAGAAGTGACAAACACTTCATTTTTATAATAATTACTGATCTAAGGCGAAAAGTGAGTGCTCTATGGAACCCAGAAACTTAATCGTTAATGGCTTTCAGAGGCGCAGGTAGCAAAATCCACCCCTCAAACAGGTCTAACTGAAAAAGTGCTTTAGAATGTACTGTGGAATGCCAGAGGTATAGTTAAACTCGAAAATGTTCTTTATAATAAAAATATTACGTATTATGTGTACGACGAAATTTTATTATTGCCACATTTTTCAGTTTACATTTAATTTTATTGCAACACAACAACCCCCAATCTTATACATCGAATATGTCGAAAAATAAAATAATGGAGCTTTGACGAAAAACTATTCTTTATACACCTTCTTATAGTCCTAACTCCTCTAGGTTATCATTTATGTTGTTCTATACACCACTCCTTTTGTGATATTTGGTATCCACATTTACTATATATATTTTGACGGTATTAAAAATTGGTTAAATAGATGAAAGAAGGCTTTTTCCACTGAAAATAAATATTTTTTTCAATCTACCTCGATGTATTTCGTTCAGATATAACCCAACTCATTATCTACGGGGGTCGAGGATTCCACGTCACAAACGTTTTTGTGTATGTCCGGGGCGCGCATATCATAAGCTTGCCGACACTACGCGTTTGATCGACTGTAGCTTTTACAACGCTTTGTTTTTTCAAATATTATTTTTGTTAGATACTTGATAGATGTAGTAATACAAAAAAAATCAAACCTTGAGGAGAATTTGGACAAATGCGGCTAATATACATAAAACCAATTATTTTAAATATTTTATGACACATTTATAAAAAGGAGTGTGTTTAGAAATTGCCGACGGTTGTCGGCAATTGTTTAATGTTTAATATTTGCTGCAAAATAAACACTATTTAAGAATTTATTTATTTATAACACTCTTATAATCTATTGTTTTTTCGTCAGCTGATTATATGCGTTTTGATCTGCTGTATCTATTTTAACATTTTGTATTTTTTAAACATATACTTATCGGTAGGATACTTAGTTTTATTTTTGATAATTAAATTCTTATTGATGCCAAATCGTGATTGTTTTCTTTTATTTATAAGGTTTCTCATCATTCGGAACTATATAGATAGCTGTAGTAGATAACACAAATTATGACCTATTCCTGTAACCCAACGGCTAATGACATGGAAATTTTACACACAAGCCTTCTATATAAATATTACCAAATCAAAATTCAAAAGGCCATGTTCAAACCATGCCCGTTTCCGAAAGAGTTTGGTGACCCCTGCCTTCAGATATAAATTATTTTTTTGCAATAGCTATCCAGTAAAATTTTGAAGTTCAATTAATTTAATTTTCGACTAAATATATTAATTAATAAAAGAGTTATGATTTTTCTGCAAAAACAACGTTTTACCAAGTTTCGACAAATGAAAATGTGTTTTAGCTTTTAGTAGACAACAATACATTATTTTATAACAAACTCAACCCTTTTTACACAGTATATATGTTCTACGATAAATTGTGTAAAAAACGTTTAAGAAACCGTGTTATTTAAATAAAAAGATTAACATTGTAGTATAGAAAATTGTATTGAAAAGCCGTGTGAAATGAAAACGCAGTAAATAGATTTTACAAAATGTTAATATTATTTAGACTCGAGTATTTTAATTAGAAAGATTATTTTTAAAAAAATGTAGTACTATAGAATTTATAAGAACTAGAAAAGGTTATTAAATAAAGAATGGTTTAAATAATTTATTAGAAAATAATGCGTTTTTGATAATTATTACTAAGTAAAAGATGCTATCGAATAAAATAACATATTATAGATTAATAATTTTATTAATAACAATTAACTTATTTTGAGTTAAACTAACATAACTCTACCTTTATTTTTTAAAATAAAATAAGACACATGATGTTTATATGAAGGTTGTAAAATATATTTTGTATTTATTCTATGAGAAAAGTAACCCATATTTTTTTTATACAACGATCAGCGATGAATATTATTTATTTAAGATATTGAATATGATATATACGTAATTACTACACTGCGCATAGATAATATTCGTTAATCACGATAAGAGTAACATAATAAAACCATGATTATCTTAATAAATAATTATAAAAATATTTTTTTAGAGGTTTTGTCAGAATGAATATGGCTCGAAGGAATAAATCACACCTTATTTGCAGCAAACAAATCTGTATTCACTTCCTAGTCACACATGAATTTAGCAACTTTAAATTGATCCAGTTTTGTTAATTAAAAACAGCAAAACTAATCCATTAACAAACATTTGATGTTTGGCCAAAGCGGATCCGGCCACACACGAAACCGATACCTTTGACTCCAGAGGCCCGGACCGCTCACGCACGCATAAAGGTAAATGTATGGGAAAATGCCTAATATATGCCCAAACATTAAAATTACATCGTTGGCCCATTCGCCAAATTTGCCCTAGCCCTAATATATTAAATGAATGGGCAAATAATCGCAAAATTATTGAAACGGCCATTGAAATCCGGCAACACGCATGAGGGTTAAAACTGAACCAATTGAATAATAATATCGGCGCTTTGATGAAAGCTCTGCCTGAGAAAGTTTAGTTTTCAATGTTGGCATTACGGACCGGCAAAATTCCGGGAATTTAAATAGGAATACATTCGAAAATATCGCATACCGTTTCGAATGAATGATTCGATTTAAAATAATTTTAGAAAATGACTGGCATACTGCTCGACTTTTCAAGATACAACCTTTCATTGATAAGTTATACCATCGATTTGCTATTAAAATATTTATCAGATGCCTACAAAAAGGTTTAAGTACGATCTCACTACGTCAATATATTTAAGCGGTTTATGTTTCTGTCTTGCGTGAAGAAATACGAAGGAGTTGCAGGAATGCTTATTTATTTGTAATTTATAGATTGTTTTAGATATCAATATGTTATATTGTATAAATCATATCTGTTTTGTTTAATTTTAAATTAATTATGTATTATAAATATCACAATTTAAAGGCTGGGTTATCATAAAATTAATGAGTGTGCTAAATTAATTCTGTCACTTTATATGAAATGAATTATATTACCAAAATATCTGTTATTATATGTTAAATCAATGTTGATGAAATTATTTGCACATTTCATTAAATATATTATAATAGTTATATGCAAATATGACCGGAGATATGATTAAAAACATTAATATATCATTTTGTGTTGCAAAATGTGGTCTTAAATATATAAAATTGTTAATGACTTTTGAATGAACACAACTGAAATGTGTTACATGATCAGTTGACTATGGACAATAGTATTCATATCATCATCATTATTCATCATTTGCCAGTCACAAGGCTCTCACTCGCTGAGGGCTCGTCATGGCCTAAGAAGACATGCCTTCCTTTTTTCATTTATAAAACGTCTTTCAAAACATTCAGCATAAAAACAATATATTAATAAATAAACAAATTAAATTATTGTTTATTTAAGTATTTAAATAATTCGTATTTTTTGTATATCGTACTATTCGTATTTCGTTAAAATACGTAATTTTGCTGGTAACCTATGTCTAGTATATATGACTATATTTTTTTATAATATTTTATTCTAATCCAATTTGTAATGTATGTAAATTACTTGAAGCATCAATATAAAGTTACTGCAAGTACTCTTAGTTATATGTTTAAATGGAGTATATGGATTATTAATGATCTTGATTTTTCATGGATTGTATAGCGAGATTTTACATAATTAAAAAACCCTTTGTTTTGCTAACTCAGCGTTAAATTGCGATTAACTACAGTAATTTTTGGAGAAATCTTCCTACATACGTAAACGTATACACGTGTACACGTGCACAATGTTACGAATCGTATTTTTAATTCAGCACTCAATACCAACCTTCCGTATCCCACGTTAATTATACGTACCGGGCTCACTAACACCACACTAGAGATCCGTTCATCAGACAAAGTTAAAACGTAAAACTACCCCGAAACACACTCAAGACCCCATCCCTCCAACCGGGCCTTGTATCAAAATGTAAAATTAGCGAAGCATACAGCTGGCAACCCCTGCTAGGAGAGTGTGAGCAGATAAATAACACAGGTGCCCTAGCTCACGCACCATCGCCCTTCAAAAAACGTAGCCTCCCCCCGTTCAACCGCCCCCCCCCCCCCAGATGCCTCCCGAAGAAAATCACGCACGATCCCCCACGGTTTCTCCAGTCAGTCATCCACTCCTAGACACGTCCGAGGCATACCCGATTTTTTTGCTCCCGAGTTTATGCTCGGGGCCCTTAAATTTTTACGGGTCTGAGGTCCCGCAAAAACCGCCCTCTCCCTCAGCTCTCTCGACTTCAGGATCGGTTCCGATATACGGGATTATTTTGGAACACAACATGCACGGGTCATTTGGAGCCGGGATCCCCTTGGCTTTGTCGAATGGTCCGGGGAGCCCTTTCTCATAGGCGCGCCCTTTGAAGTCGTTGTGAAGGTCGCGGGGTGTAACCGTTACGCACTTCTGACCTGTGCGTGCGTGTAACCTTAATAATGGAGAATTTTTGTTTTTGACACTGGATATGGCATTCGTGTCGTGGAAAATTATATAATTTTTTCAGCCTGAAAAAATCACCTTCGGTGCCATTTTCTATTTTTAATCCATGACAATATTAAAACTAGATTATTATTCAAACAAAATATATATGGTTGCTTCATACTTTATATTTACATTTTATTAGAAAATATGTAAATTTTATACAACATTTATTTATTAATATACAACAGCTTTATGTGATAGTTACGCTCTACTAAAGCTCCATACTACAGGTAATTGCATATAAACACCATTTAGGTCAAAGCATATAACTTTCGCGAAATATAAGAAATCCCAACGTAAAAAATATTTTGCTTTCTAAAAATCTATTAATTTTCGCTTTTATTTTATTAACATTGCTATTATAAGCTAAAATTACTTATTAAAAGATTTTCTAAATAAAATAAAAAAATGGCCCTTGATAGATTGTGATAGATTAAATTAAGTTGTCCCTTGTTATAGATTAAATAATTCACCAAATATGTATCTATTACTAAGTAAAAGTACCAAGACTAAGTGTCATAGAGATATAGTTTTTAACCAATTGGTCACAGCGGCTCGAAAGCATACGCGTAGTGGCGAAGGGGGTATATTTATAATGGAAAAAAGACCCTAAAAGTATTTCAAGTCAAGATATTGACTAATATTGTATATATTACTAGTAATAAAAATAGTTATTTATGATATGCTTCATAATTCGGTCGATATTTTCGATTTTTCTACTAATAAATATGACGCGTAAATGCCACGCACACTCCGCGATATCCCGCCGCAGCCTGAGGACACGCCAAATTCCAATGGAACGTGTCAATAGCACGGTTTCACTGGCACTCGGTACATCGTACCGTATGAGAGCGAGAAAAAAACATCGCGCTCGTAGCAACAGAAGCGAATGTTGTTTTTAATATTCTTTTGCAATCGCAGACAACTAAGGATAATGATTATTTATAATATTTATTGTTTAGGCTTCCTTAGATAAATATAAAAAGTTTGTGACATGTAGGATTTATATTAAAAGGACGATGAGGCGATTAACAAAATGTATTTTATTTTATTATAAGAAAATTATCAAATTGACAAAGAATACATCATATTCTGAATGATGCATTTCTTATTATGGCATGATTGTCGACAATGTCACAAAGCTATTACTAAAATTACAGTCAAGTACCAGTATTTGGTTGACTATATTGGGGTCAAATATTTGAATTAGACAATAGAAGGATTGTAAATGATACGTTTTTTATGATAACCCTCGAAATAAAATAATAACGTATTACATATTTGCTAATCTAGTTAAACTTTATAAGAAAATCGCACGTGTATCACCAAGCATTTAAAAGTTTATGATAAGGACTTAATTTGAAGTACATTAATGTAGTAAAAAATTATCTTATCTATTATATGTTTTAAAAAAGATCAAATAGATCCTAGTAACGGTAAGCAGTTTTATATACGCGTATCCCTTGATTTTGTTTAAAAAAATCGTGTAAATAAATTAACGAAGAAAAATATTAATTTAATTCGCCTAATAATTGAATATTTGCATACACAAAAAAATAATTTATACCAATACTAATTCACAAAAAAACCTATGAAAATATGTAATCATCTTCAAGAACGAACCCCGAGCACATCTAAAGGCAAACTCTAACAAACACTGAAGCGAGAAGTTTAAAAAAGGCAATCTCTCAAGAAAATCCATAAACCAGAATTATAATATCCATGATACTGGAGAAAACACCTAGCAGAACTTATTTATCAGGTTTCAAGATTGCAAAGGATCGTGTGATGATATAGTTATGCAGTAATGCATCCGGTGATCTAATTATGAACCTGTCGCTGATCAACAGAGTACTTTAGCCAAGGTTGTAAGGTATAAGCATGGTCTTTAATTTTTTTTTAAATATTTCATATAACTATTTTTTTTACGTTTAAAGTACTTTGGATATCGCATCTGATCATCGACATGGTATACAAATCTCTAATTTTAATATTGTGTATTTTTACAAACACTGCTTAGCTAATCCAATCATTAGATTAGAGATCATCGACTTTTAAAAATTATTCCATGATTTTGTATTAAGTCTATGTCCTTTTTGGACGGTTGTTCATTACGCGAATTTTCATGAAACGTAATTATTGTCTTAATCGAGGGTTGGGTGTATTTTATTTAGTTGATTATAAAATATTGGTAAATAAATATTTTCACATCGTTTATGAAGCGCGCGATTTATTATTACTCCTTTTAATATTTACATAAAACAACTATCAAAGTGTTTCTGGGAAAATCTTGGTAATATATGTGTATTTTTGGGATTTATTAAAGTTACAATGTACTTCGTTTATGTAGATAAATGTAATATCCAATTTTCTAAATATACAGAGTAATATTTCTTAATAACGAGGTATTACAAGAATTATTTTGATATCAATGAGTCTGAACGTCGAATTATCGATGAATTATTCAATTTAGTATTGAAATGTGTACACAGCTCACTGGTCCACGACAGCTCCATCAATAACATCGTGAAATATTTTGAAACATTCCGAAAATATATTTTGATTACGACACCGACGGAGGTGAGCATTATTGCATTATGAATTTCGTTACTTTCATATGTGTGAAATTGTGTTTGATACGTCATTCTTTGCCGTCTCCCCGTTCGCATTTAAATTTCCACGTGTGGAGATCGTTAAAGAGCTCCGCGTCTCAGCCAGGATATAAAGTGATGCGTGGGTCTCCACCCCGTATCTTTTATTTCTCCTTTCTTGGCTCCCCTTTGAAATAGAAAAATAAATGAAAGTAAGCATAACCGCTCCTATTCTGAGGCACCTGAACATCTTGCGTTTTCCTTTTATGCCCCGAATTCGCACCAAATCAGATAAAGGGAACGATGACACAGATAAACCTACGCCGGCACCCGTATTTCTACGTATTTTTATTTACTTTATCCCCGTTGCCGATGTTTTTTGTTAGACTGGGTAACTGTTGCTGCGCGATTTGTGTAATCAATCGAATGTATATAAAAGCAAATTAAAAACAAATAAATTCGGGATTATCGTTTAATTCGTAGGTAGAGATAAATTCTCAATATGCCGGCATTTTCCACCAATTTATGTTTTTACGAAAAATTGCACATATTTTTTTTTATTTAAAAAAAACATGTTATGATATTTTTTCATATACTAAATGAAAAAGTAGAAAAAAAAACACTATTTGCATGATGGATGTCGTAAATGTTGACTTTCGGCCAAATACGCACTTGAAAGGACATTTCGGTGTGTGGCAATGTTTGATCGGTTTCCAAAGGATTTTTTGCGTCGATTTGAGAGCATAAAACTGGATTTTTATATAACGAATAGCAGAAAAAAAATACTGATTAATCTTTAATTTATTATCATCTATCATATTTTTAACAATTATTTATATAAAAAAGCACACGTATTCATTACTTTCGCTTTTAAAAAAATCTAAATCAATCAATGATTTTCCTATCGCTTACGTAAAAAATATCTACGATGGATGGATGGCATAACAGAAGGATTCCAAACCGCCATTCACCAATATAAAGATTATAAAGATGCAAGGGAAATAAATATCTCACTCTAATACTACTCCCAGTGTCAAACCACGACACTGGTTAAGATTACTATTATTTCAGTTGAATTGAAATTTATATTATTTTTTTTATAATTATGGAGGATATATGGCATTCAATTAATTATTTCCATTGCGCCAAACTACCTAAATAAATATTTTGATAAAACATAACAAAACAACAGCAGAGGTAATTGATATCTTCCGTTTATATACTCCCTGGCCATTGTTATAAAATTTCCTGAATTCATAGTTTTCGTAACCTATCCGACACTCGCCATTCAAGCCATAACACTCGTTTATAATCAAACATACGTTTTAGAGTTATTTTCTTCGTTTTCTGGTTCTAAAAGTACTTTTATTTTTATATGTAGTTTCACGTGATTAAAAACTATAGCATTATATCTCATAAAGATACACTTTAAGAATTGAAGATGATTTCCTAGGTCTTTCAAAACTTTAGCTGTTTGTTGAAAGATTTACTTTAGGGTCAATTTCTCCGTTTTTTTAATAAAGTGATTTAAAAAATTCTGCAATATTTAGCATTCCATAAATGATTTCCGAATAAATCGCAATCTTAATTATCTGCAGATGATTTTATTATTCTAATACATTTCCGGAATAGTGATCAGCGTGGAAAGAATTGTAAAAAAAATAAGACAGCTACTTTAAAAAAACGTCTGTAATAATAAAATATAATCGTAGTCTATTGCTTTTGAAAAATTCAAATGCTAGTTATATAGTATTATTTCTTTATAGACAAAAATATAGAGTAGTTTTTTTTATACATAAATAAATACTAAATATTGGATCTACCGGAAAGTTTTGTCAAGATCATTATAAAGCAAAATCCTTTTTGACAACATCGGAGATGTCAGAAAGGCTTGATTCAGCTCAACAAACCATTTCGAACCATATTCGGAAACAAGGATCGGTGTGGAAATATTCGAGATAGGTGCCACATGAGTTAAGTGAGAAGAATTTGAGTGATCAAATTATCATATGCACATCTCTGCTTGCACGAAACAAAATCGAACTCTTCTTGGATCGGATGATAACTGGGGATCAAGAGTGGATTACATGTACCTATAAAAACATCGTAAGGTAAGATCATATTGTGAATCCGGAAAACCTGTCCCCTCCATCTCTAAACCGAAGTTGAGCCTGAATAAGAAAATGTTATGTATATGGTGGGACATTCGAGGACCAATACACGTTGAGCTGATGCAACCGAACGAAAAGCTAAATTCGGAAAAGTCGTGTCAGCAATTGGATAATTTAAAAACAGTACTCCAAGAAAAGAGGCCGACGATGTTCAATAGGAAGGACATCGTACTGCTTCATAAGAATACTAGGCCAAATGCTGCTTTGAGGACTCGTCAGAAACTCGCAGAGCTAGTCTAGGAAATTTTGTTGCATCCACCATACTCACCGGATCTAGCACCCACCGATTATCACTTGTTTCTGTCCTTACAAAATTTTGTGTAGGGCAAAAAATTCAAAATCGAAGAAGATATCAAACAAGCACGGGTTAAATTTTTCGCCTCTAAGGATAAGACATTTTTTAAAAATGGGATATACAAATTGCCATCACGCTGGCAAGAAGTCATAAATAATGATTGAAATTATATTATTCAATAAAGTTTACTCAAGGTGTAAATTGTTTTTTATTTTGTTTTATTGTAAAAACGGACAAAACTTTCCAGTAGACCCAATAAAATGACAATTATTTTGTTTTGGATTATATGTCAGAACCTCTAAAATAATAATCTGATTTTAAATCGAATCGCATAAAAAATATGATTGTTGTATTTCATAATTAGTGGTAGTTTTTAAAACTTGAAATAAAAATTAAATCAAAATCAGAGCCCCAATTTTTTTTTACACTAACCACTCCGAACAAATTACTGAAGCTTCATCGTGTCAAATGCGTTATACACTTTTACATTTCATATTAATTTGCATATTTGTACGCGTCAATGTGTCATAAAGCTAAAGCGAGACGGCAATGGTGAGCGCGAGGGAGACGGCAAGTGCCTCGTGCAAAAATAAACTGGATGAAAGGTTGCTTTAAAGCATTACTACTTTCATAAAGCAGAAATGCCCCGTGAAAAATGAAAAGATACGACGTATTAAAAAAAAAGAGGTTGTGTTAAAAAAAAATTGTGCAAATGTGCAAAATTGGCCTGGGGAAAATATTCCGTCACATTTCACGGTATCTATGAATAATTTAAATTACAAGAGAATTTGAATCATTTTGATTAAAATTCATATTTTATATCAATATATTTAAAATTATAATTACAAAGCATATGTTAAATTGCATTATATACGTAACTCTTTCACCCTCTTTTGGGCATAAGAAGGCACCATATCAAATTTATACCGATGCTTGTACCAAGGACTGCCTTTTCACAATCTTATTTTATTTTCCCAACAATGCCATGGAAGCGAGACTCGCAGTTTTGAATATTTTCCTATGCAGCAGTGCCTGGCGGAGTAGAGTTGCAGGTCGTCGCCATTGCTTATTCACCGTGTGATTTCCGAGCGCATTCGTTATTATTCAACACGATTTGCAAGCAATTGAATGCAATGGCATCGTAGAATGTATTGTTTTGTGGTTCTATGTATTGTGGCGGCTAGGTTAACTTATTCTGTTGCTTTGATCTCGGCCAGGTTTACTGATAAGAGGGAAGATGTGGCGGGGATTTATAGCGATGAGAGTTTCCGGTATGGATATTATCATTAAGCCGTTGGTAAAAATATTTTATGAATTTTTCACAGCAAATATATACATATTATGTTTCCATTAAAACTGACAGGTGTCAGTTTTATCAGATTTAAAGTTATAATACCCTCATTGAAATTCATCCCCTAGAATTTTTTTATTAAAATTTATATAAAAAATTGCTAAATTAAATAAAAATTATATTTTATTTATCATATTATTTTTATATTTATTCTCAGATATTATATAATACATGGATTATAATTAGGGTAGATTTTACAGCGAAAAAATAGGCATAGTGAATGGAAAATCAGTTTTGTAGTTTATCCACTACATAGGCCAGACGTATTGGGACAAAAGATTTTTCAGCAAATAACTGGAAACAAGTTTTTTTGTTTAAATATAAAAAAATAATGTCTTTTTTAATTGGATATCAGATTAACCTCTATAAATACTTCTCATTCATTTTCCCAATAAATATCTATTTAAATAAATTTGTAAAAAAAATAGTATTTATGCCATATTTATACATATTTCAATATATTATAGTAATAATCCTTTCAAAGCATTACAGCAAAAACTGATACAGTTTTAAAGATCTTAAAAAAATCAAACTGTACCTTTTTAATGCAATGCGTTGGGGTAAATTAAAAAAATAACTTGTTTCCGGAAAGCTACAATCGAAAGAAAACAGAAAAATAAAATAGAATATATTACTGAGCAGAATTTCCATCGATGGCAGATATCTAATTTCGAACCAATTCTTGCAAAATTATGTGCATCTTGACTTTAATGCGATGACATCTAAAAATATGGGAATCGACGATATGTTTTATATATTTATTTGCGTGATTTTCTAAAATAAAAATATTATTTTTAATCAGGAAATTTTCCTTGTTTTAACTTTTGATTCAACCCCTTTAAAAATCTGAAAACAGGGTTTCACCGTATATATTATTTCAAATTTTATAAAATATATTCTAATTAAATATGTATTTTTTCTGTGGATGTGTTAAATTGTGATTTTACTTCACACTATCTCGCCTTATCAGTCTTTCCATTAATCCCTTAGAAAAACTTTATTAAAAAAAACACTAATAGCCTAGCAGAATACTCCACAGGTTGAGATGTTTCTTTTTGATTTAGTATTTTCTTTGAAACAGATGAGATTTTAACTTTTTATTTATCTACTTTCACTTTTTTATTATGTTTTTAAAATGTGATGCGATCCGATTCGACACAACATTAGTCCATAGATTTTTAAAATTATATAAGAAGAAAAACATACTAAATAGTAACATCTTTAGACACTAAAAATAATTCCATGACTAAAATAACGCTTATTCTAATATTCTGATATCAGTTTAAAAACGTAAGTTAACTACGATTGAACTAGATATACTTGGATAAGTTAACCTTCCGGTAAAAACCTATGAATTTAGCAAATCCTTCATTTTTTAAAAAAATGAATTATTCTAAAAATAAAAGCTCATAATTTTGGATGTTTTAACTAATCAATATGACGCGTCGATGTCTCGCTGCACGTGTCACTCGCACTCGGCACATCGTACCGAATGCGAGCGAGTAAATACACCACGCCAGTATTACAGATGCGAATAGTGTTGTTTTTATTTTCTTTAGGCCGTTTTAGACAAATAAAAAATTTGTGACAGGTAGGATTTATATTAAAAGAATTATTCGAGAAAAATTAAAAACTTGAGATCCCCAATAGATCAACCCTACGATCTAAGCAAAAATCTGTTTTTTTTATATGTGTAGACCTACCTGTGGGAAATACCTGTAGATTTGACCTAATTATGAACGAATTAAACAAAAACTAAAAAGTTTGTGGATTAAATAATGAATAAAGTCGTATCTTTTTAGTAGTAGAAACATTAAATATTATAGTTTTTGTCTAGTTATCTCTCTGAGAAAACAAGTGGTATTCACTTTCTCGTCTAAAACTAAAGTAAGTTTTAATTTTAAGGTTTTGTGAAATCTGTAGCACAATTATAAATAAATAGATTGGATAGAAAACATTAATTAAAACACACAATATTAATCCATGGAAAATATTGAATATGGGATGAAAAACGATTTTGCAATTTGTTATTATTAAGGGAAAAGATAATAGTAGAAAATTTATCCGATAAATTCATTGTTATAGGGATTTATTAATATTCAGCAATTAAAAATACCGATTTTTATATTATTCACACTTTAAGGATTAATTTAAAATATTTTCATAAATTTGCATATATTTCGAATCTAATCTGGCTGATCTATAATAATTCTTTTATTATAATACCGAATATTTTCCGCTGATTTCGTGGGTTTTAATTTGCGGGCTTGCCAAAACGGAGACGACACGCCATTAAAATTATGGATATCAGTGTACAGTGGCGCTTAACCCAATAATGAGCTGGCGTCCTTTGTATTTTTATAGGACAAAGTCGTAAAATGTTCGCCATATTGCCAAAGTGCTTATGCGAAGACCGGGCCCCCGTCAAGGCTTATGGATTAAGTTGGCCTTAGCATTGCAAATTTATAGACTTATTTGCAACAACAAAAAAAAACACGAATACTACGGACGAAACCAATGCCAATCACTGCGTAAGCAATTGCAACGATCATGAATAGTTTGAAGACTATGTGTATAGTTATCAACGAAGTGCTAAAGCCGCAACTATTTAGCATGCAGTAATTTTACTATTAGCCAAGAGTAATTTAGCTCGCCGCTTTCGAGAGTAATGAAGCGAAACGTAAAAAAAGAGAGCGAGGCGCCACGATAAACATTTTATCTAAGGGATATTTTGAAATTAATGTGGTGCACGTAGTAAAATAAAATAGGACTTAATGCCATCATTTATTTGTTCCCTGTCATTAAATTCTTTTTATAAGGGCCCGGACCGCTAAGAGGCCCATTTCCCTAAGAAAGCCGCTCGCATTCTTATCGAGCCCTTCGGCGAAACCTCTCGGTGGCCACTCTCATAAATTCTTATTTCATCCCGGAAGAGTTATTTGATAATTAATTATATTAAGTATTTGTCTTGTGGGGTGGTGGCACCCCTCGCCCCTCCCCAACGAGGACCTCCTCCCCTCGGAACGGCCCCGCCCCAGCCACCGTCTGATATCATTCTAATTTAATTATTTCTCAAGGGTTTCGGGGCGGAAGTAATCCGACCGCCAGGGATTGGAATGTATTATTCATAACATCCAAAATAAACATACAGAATATGACTAGATGCGAGATCTTAATCATATTAAAAAATAATTCTAAGCGCAGGAGCATAATTATAGGAATACGTAATACCGTCTAAATTGGAGGAGAATTCGTTAACTAAAGTATCAAGAGATGTCTCATTACGAGACGTATGACGAAATTTACATAAACACCAGCGATTCTGTGCCGGGGAAATATTCCGAATTACACTACGAGTCCGGGTATTCGAGACTTTCTAATGAAAACCACTAGAATCCGCGGCTCATTTCGTACACAGGCGGATAATAAGCCGAATATCAAAAATCTGCTTATATCTATTACAATAAGACGAGCGTCTTCATCCTTTATTAAGAAATATGCTGTATTATATTTCGCAAAATAGATAAATACACAATGTAACCAATAACCCATTTGTATCTGAAACGTCGACAAATTTAAATATAATCAGTTTTTTATACAAAACTAATTGAATTTAATTAAATATTTCAGTTTTGATAAATAAATTAGGAATGTTGTAATATTTTACATTTATTGTACTGAATATAGGTCGTAGTTAAAGCGGAAGTATGGGAAAATTATTATTGTCCATAAATAGAATTGCTTGCAATTTAAACGTTGAGTAAATCGAATACCAAAGAATGGATTCGTTTTGTCAAAGATTCAGTGGCACTCGATTTACCAACAAACTTGTTGAATGCTACATTGAACATATTTTGTGTTTTAGCTAAATTGCACTTTTTCCCATAATTCTAGCATAAGGTAGGGATTCTTTATTTGAATTTTTTTCAACATTTTTTTGTAATATATGAATCATTAAAAAATATGTTGTAATAATATTAACTCACGAATCCGTCCAGACACGTAATTTTATTTCAATGGGTGTGAATCCTTATCTTAAGTTCTAGTAAAAGTTTCCTTCAACCTGAGCTTATTATTAAGGAAGTAATTTCTCTCTATATCTTATAAATTATACTGACACAGCTGAGGATATTAAAGTGATTTTCAAAATATTTGCCAATACAAAGTTTTCACATTCAGTAAAATTACAAAAATACATCTATAAAGAATCTAATATACCCTGGAAAGGAAACCCCTAATCGGTTAACCAATAATTGGTGTAGTCTCGATAGCTCCTCTTCCTTCTTTCCAGGGGACTTCTCTCTGAGGAGGTCTTTACCATGATGAGAGGATTGCTATTGCGCGACAGGGCTAATAATCACTTGCGACCGGCTGCTTGAGACTTGTTTTGGGCAGATGTGCATGTGTATGCCTGTGTATATCTTTATAGAAGTGTGTATGTGTGGTCGCTCGCTACTTGTCACTCGTGACTCGTTATAAGCAGATAACGCCTTAGAGAAGAGAATAAACGAATACCGAGACAAACCCCCTCCTACTTGCCTGGACACAGCCGAGAGGGTAAAATCCGATACCAAAATGGTAGAAGTTGTACGTCCAATGCCAGCAATGGCCAAGAGAGGGAAACTCTTTACAAAAAACCGCATACCAAGACGGCTTGGGTCCCTGCAGTGTGGACACGAAAGAGGAGCCCTCACGTCACGTGTGAGACTAAGGTTCCTTTGGCCTCAACTACCATGCGAGAGTTTGGTAAGGCCCATGCCCTCAGCGAGTAAGAGGCTTGTGGCTGGCAAATGATGATGATGATATTCAATTTATCAACTATACATTTCTTAATGATATCCATATATTGTATAATCAAAAATAAAAAAATAGTATTTAAGAAATATATTCTTAAAATTAAACAAAAAAAATATGCATTTTTTAAGAAAAAAAATCATTAATTACATCCTATTGTATTTTAAAATAAAGCCTTCTTATATTATAAATAGATATTACATGTGCTTATTTATTCATCAGCCATTTTCCCAAACAGTGAACGATGGGGGCGTGATATTTGCACGTGCCATTCTCTCTCCGCCAGGCTTTCATTCATTTCAAGTCAACTGTATTATTTTTAACATTTACCATTATTATAGAATATTTGAAATATTAATTGTTCTTCTGTTTTGTTATATTTAAACTTCTTGGGAAATTGTGAGAGCTGTAAATCGATTTATAGGGTATTATCACAATCATCGAAAATAAATAGATTTACCAGAGAAGTGTTTTATATCCATCGTTCATTTTAGTTCTAGGTATTTGTAATTTTCCCAACGTTTTTATCATAAATAAAGAAAGAGTTTTAATCCATCCCAGACGAATCTAAGTAATAAAACTATATATATATACATAAATAATATAAATTAATTAAAAATTTTGACCAAATATAATGAATTATTGCGATTATCGTACAAAATAAATAAGTGTGATCTTATAGCGCATTTTATTGTCCATTTTTCACAATGTGGAGTTTATTTATTCATTTATTTGACTACAATAGATGTATGGCTTTATGAGACTTGATGTTTTGAAACATATCCAGTCGCTAAAATCGTTTATTTTATGTTACAGTATAGTCTTCGGCATTAAAAATACGTAAACAAACGAGTAAATTAAATCAAAGCAGGATTTGACTATTTTTTCTATGAACGAAGGACGACGGGGTTGGTTTCGACGTGGACGTGGCTTGTAGGTACCAATGGCTTGTAGGTAACAGTGGCTTGTAAGTAACAGTGGCTTGTAAGTAACAGTGGCTTGTAGGTTAGAGTGGCTTGTAGGTAACAGTGGCTTGTAGGTACTAGTGGCATGTAGGTAACAAGAGAAAGGCGGTTCATCCATACTCAATTAGTAAAAATAAAAATATGAAAAGGACTATAAAAAAAACAATAAAAGTATAAGCTGACGGATCGGTTAAAAGAGCAAAATCAATAAAATATTTTATTAATAAAAAAAAATATATATGTATATTATTGACAATATAAAAAATACTAAAAATCAGTATGGTAATACCTTAAGTCACAAAATAAGAAATCATTGATATTGTAAAGATTAAAGTGATTTTAAATTAATATTAGGTACAAATAAAAATTATTAATTTAATTATTTATTACCGATTATTATACCGATTAGTTTTTTCAAATGAAAAATTTGTTTTTAACTAATTGATTTATTTATTTTTAATGTACATTTAAAATATTAACTCAATGACAAACATTTATTTAAAAGTAACATTCAAAGCAAACTACAAATTTTCATTATAACAAAACTATTATTTATTTATTAATATGTTTACATCTTTATACGCAATAAATGTTGAAAAAAATAATTAGTTTATTTTATACTTTATAAGCTGTGGCATATCAACCCTTGTAATTAAATATAATACAAACGAATATAAATCTTATTATGCTGCTCTTTATATTCTTTCTAATGATTTTATGTAATATTAAATATTTTTCATTTTTGATTAATCGTTTAAAAATACATTATTAAATTGAATACGGCGTATTTAAATTATTAACTAATGATAATGTTGTATTGCTTTTTTATGTTGCAGATAAATTCTGCGACAATGAATAATGTTCTACTTTCACCGGAATTTAATCAATGAAAAGAGTAGTTCTACTATTTTTTTTATTATAATACAGAAAAACTTTTTACCTTAGATTAAGGTATAAAAAGAGGGTTGAAAGCATAAGATAATTTTCATTATTTATCACTGTCACAGAAAAAAAATCTAGTTAACTTCGTAGCTCTTTGTAATTGTTACGAATTTCTTTGTACAATCTAACAAAGGAGATGATCAATTATTTAATTAAAATGGCACTATATAAGCATATCCGTTTTAGCCATCGTATATAATAATATATATTTATATACAGGTAGGCTAAGAGAAATTGTTCAATCAGTAGAGCGCTAATGTTTCCTGATTAAATTCATGGTACGATTGCAACGAATCAAAGATCTAACAAGCATTAAGTACGATTCATTAATCAATATAGTATTTATAATAAATTTCTCATTCGCTGTTTTATATATTTTTTTTGTGATTTTTACCTAAGATTTTTGTACAATTCATTAAAAAAAAATGTACGGCCGCAAGTTACGCTCAAAGATGTAGTCGAAAAAATTATGTATTCAAATTTTTCACAATTTAAAATTTAAATTTTTGCTCGGACTTCTCAGACTTCGCGATTTTTTTTGCACGGGGCGTTACGTTGCATATTCATTTTTTTAAAACAAGGTATTACGTTTTGACTTACATCAAAGTCGGACTGAAATTAACTCAATTCAAATCGTTCATAATTACGGCGATTAACAATGTAATAAATTAATCTATTTGCAAAATAATTTCATTAAATATAAACAAGTCTTATGTGGCATATTTGAAATAATAATAAAAAAAATGCTATACGAGAATAAGTTTTTGTTTAAATAAATATAATAAATAGGTACTAGAATGTCTGAAACAAACCTTAAATTATGATAGGACAGTAAATGTATTATAAATAAAAAATGCATTATTATTATTCTAAATATGCTTAAAATATTGTGACTAATTAAAATGCAACATGCAGCATTCTAAAATTAAATACTAGATATGAATACAAAAGACGTTGTATTTTAATTTTATATTAATATCAAATCCACGCTCTTATTTAACATTTCCACAAAGAGAATATCAAAGCCTGTAGCTAGGTAGCTTTCGTTAATTAATGGTGTGTAGCACCTGCAGTTACCTGGGGGTAGCACAGCTTTAAGCTGCGAATGAATAGCCTCGGCAATATGCGATCCTATTAAGCAAATTGCGAACTACTATTTAATATCGGAGAGCTTGCAAATGACCGTTTGAATTGCGAGTCGCGCTCGCCTCTTGTTGCGGGCTACGTCAAAACTCGCCGATTAATCACCACCTTTGTATCTACCTAATCTGATTGGGGGAATAAATTTCGGAAAATTTGTCGCAAGGCGTCGAATCCAGACGCCATTTGTTGCCTGTCGACCGAAATTTGTATCCAGTATCCGCTGAGGCATTAATCACCGAATTAAGAATTACGACCGTCTGCTTCATGTACATATCATTTGAATTTCAAAGCAGAACCTTACGTATATGGACTTTTTTGGGATAAATATATTTTTTCTCAATCTATACCAGCATTTTTTAATAATAAGATGCTACTATTGGGTTGATCGGAAAATCTTTTAATTTTTTCCCAACAGAGGACTTAATTGTATTTTTTCACAGCCAACTTCACACTTAA
>JAGXCT010037120.1:0-52713 GCA_022495035.1 Philopotamus ludificatus | reverse complement strand
TCAGCTGGACAAATTTAATGATTCACTTAAACAGAAAAGGTCAGAATTGATCAATGGAAAAGGTGTAGTGTTCCACCAAGATAATGCCAGACCTCATAAAAGTTTGTTAACTCGCCAAAAGCTTTTACAGCTTGGATAGGATATACTGCCATACCTACCATATTCTCCAGATGGCACCTTCTGATTATTATTTGTTCCGATCTCTACAAAATAAATTAGACGGTAAATCCTTTGCCTCAAATGAGAATGTCAAAAATCACCTGGATCAGTTTTTTACCAGCAAAGAACAAATATATAATGAGCGTGGAATCATTATACTCCCAGAAAGCTGGAAAAAGGCATTGGACCAAAATGGAATATATATAATTCAATAAAATATTTAATCACTATATGAAAATCGTCATTCATTTTCATAAAAAAAAACGAAATTACCTTCCGAACAACCAAATAGATCTACTCTGAAAATTTAAGAATAATTCTTCCAGTACCTAATCCATTTTTGAACGAAGGCAATCTACTTCGTTTTTTATCCATGCATTTGTCAACTTTTGGCGAGCTGTAATAATTCTGGAACTTCCGATATGGTCCACTTGCAATTATTGTAGAGCCTCATGTCTCGAAGTTGTAGTACTGTAGTATTCTTGATGTGTTCCGATGTTTAAATCATTTACATTCTTGAGTAGGATCATGTTTCAAAAGCTTCAAGCCTATTATTATTCGCTACCTGCATAGTCTATGTCTATGAATTCTTAATCAATATCTAAACTTCTTAATATACTTCATCATTTGGATTTTTTAACCAATCTAATATGACGAGTAAATGACAACGCTCTCGGAGGTTTCACTGCAAATTGAGCTCTCGCAGCACGTGTCACTCGAACGTTTCACTCGCACTCAGCACATCGTACAGATACGAGCGATAAAAAACATCGCACAACAGCAGCGAATATTGTTGCCTTTTTGCACTTGCAGTCAATAAAAGACAATGATTATTTATAATATTTATTATTTGGACTTTTTAGAAAAAAATATAAAAAAATTGGGTACCCAATGGGCGTCATTTATTTGTTGCCGCCCTCTTCTCTTATACGTGTTTTGTCTTGGTCGCGTGCCAGGTAGCCATCATCATAAAATTAATATAGCTGACGTTGTCTTGTTGCCACTCCCTTCTATCACTAATATCTCATCATACATGCTTGTCTTAATAAATTAAAAATGGCCGTCGTTTGTTTTGTTACCATCCCATTCTAACAAGTGTGTCTCGCTCACACAACGTGTAGGAAAACCTTATTATCAAAAAATAATTATGGCGGTGGTTTATTACAATTCCGTTATATAAATTATGACCAATGTTTAGCTATAGTATTAATATTTAATTAACAAATATTAATTAATCAAAGGCGGTTATAAATAATGATCTTTCAGCCGATTTATACCGCATAATCTAGTGGTGTCTGACATTTTTTCGTGCGCGTGGCAAGAACTCCTAAATATTATTTTTAGATTTTTATATTTTTTTATTTATTCAAATAAATATAATAAGCAATTGTGCTATAAATAGTTCCATGAGTTATTTTATGATAGGAAAAAAATGAATCTGCAAATCGTTCACGTGCCGGCTAAATTGTTGTACGTGCTATCTCTAGCATGCGTGCTCTAGGTTCGCCACCACTGCCCTAACCCATCGCATACTATTAATATAATGCTGAAAATATCTACTCTAAACTGTAACTATTATTTTTATTTCGTTGTTGACATTTAAGCCGTTTTTGAATATAGTAGCGTTTAATTTATTAAAATTAAGATTACATTATAGATTAACTATATTTTTAAAGTAGTTTTCTTACCGCTTGATACTTTTATCCAAACAAACTTGCCACATTCAAGCTTCTCAGATATAAAATATCATACACAGATAACAAAGAACAAGAATTAATATATTATTCAAATTATTAGTAATTCAATCCTTTGACATATTTTTGCATGCGACCTCATTGACTTATACACAATCGCGAATATAATTTAAATTGATTGAGTAAAACCGCTTAATTACCAATCGACGATTATTAGTGAGCGCCGGTCGCCAATAATTAAATCGTTCAGGTGCTTCACTCTGCAAAATTCACGCGACCGTGCAAAATTTAATAGAAAATAAAATAATATGACATTTCGACTGGGCGATTTTAATATAATTGCTTTCTGAAATCTAATAAAATCGCGTCTAAGATGAATAATGCATAAAATAATAGATTTATAGCTTAGAAGGGTGAATCTATTCGCAAGACATTGCGAAATATTAATGAGGTGTTTGGCGAAAGTGTATTCGAGAAATGTGAAGATTCAGCGTCCCGCTATGAATCTGAAATTGTTAATTTTAATTCGAATGAATGATTTTTTTTCGCAATGTCACCAATTTCGGCGACAAAGACGAGTTCAATGCTTTGAAATTAAGTTTAAAAATAAATGATCTGCGGCCTGATCGAATGATGGGTTGAATCAACATCGTTTTCTGTTTTTCTTCCATCAAATTACGTCAATCCATCCCGGGCGCTATTAACCTTTACGCTCCCGCGTGTGTGTTCAGTGCCTGATCTTTGTTTATTATCCTCTCCATATTTATGTATCCACCCACCCTTTGATCCTTAATGACTAGGATGTTTTGTATATTGAATAGGATATCAATCACGAGGACACTGACATTCTCCGTCACAGAGTGACGCGTTCGGCGTGTGGCAGCCCTGACGAAAGCCATAGGTCAGCAGGGTGTGTTAAAAATTCATTAAAAAGTATGCCGTACACATACGTATATATATCAAGTTAATTTGATTGTTCTTGCACAATATAAAATGTAGGCATTGTAAAATGTTACGTTTTTTACGACCGGGGGATTATTATCGTAAAACGAGCCGCGTTTATATGTCATGACTTTAAAATATTTTTACGACGCAATAAATAATAATTTCGCACGAGGATTTATTGCGAAATGTGTCTGTATTATCAGGATACATAATTGCAATTTTTAATACAATCAACGCAATGATTTTGTTGAAATTCTGCTTGCTCGAATTTTCGCATTATTACTGAGACCATTGTTAAATATATTTCAATAAATATAAATCATATGTACACAATACCCAGAGACAGGATTGTAAGGATAAGCCTTGCGAATGAAATAATTCACAATCATTTATTTAATAAATATATGTATATTACTACACATTACATTATTATAATATTATTAACTATTCTATTGAAAAGAATTTTCTGTACTTCTTTTTAACAATATTATTTCAATGTTTAAAGTCGTTCTGTTAATGTATCGATACATGATAAAAAAAATAGACTGAGAATTAAAATAAACTCTCGATGTACTAAATAAATTATAATATATATTAGTTTGAACGGAAACAAATCCATTTTTTACTACACTTCTGTTCTGTTAAATATATTTTCAGATAATAATACAAAGTGATTTCGGGCGTATTTATTATTTGTATTTTTAAGCAAATATTTAATCAGAACTTTTAAATCTATCCTATTTTGTACTACGTATGTTTTAGCATTATCATGCTGGAAAATGTATCTTTAATAGTTTCCTTAAATCGATCGTTTATTGAGCAGTATATCATTTACTCTTACTAATTAAACTGTCAAACTAAGTTTTAGTAATTCATAGGTAATCACATAAAGTCATTGTTTTTCGCCTCAGAATAATATAATAATCCTTCTAAAAAACAGATCGATTTAATATCATATGATTATTCATTATTCTAAGACCTTTGAAGAAAGTTCACGCTACTCTCTTCTCCTAGCTTTTAAAATAATCATTTACTGTTGAACCATGGAAAACTGATGTCTTGTAACAATTTCATTGATTGTTTTACTCGTATTACATTCCACTGATAATTTAAAGGGTTATCATATATTTCAGGAGGTTTTTCTGATTTTATTTTGTCCTTTAACACACTTTCACTACTTAAAAACATCTATAGCACTGTCCTGGGTTTAAGATGTCTCAATAACAATCGCAAATGGTCTTGGTTTTAAAGCTTCTATTAAACGTATTAAAAAAACTTTTCTTAATTTAAGGCCTGATTAATGAAACTTAATTATTAAAATGTATCTGTATTCTAAACTAGCCGTGCTTGGGGTATATTAGAAACACCAAGTTTATTTTTTTTTCTCAAATAACTATTTTATATAAATCCTACATGTCACAAACTTTTTGTATTTGTCTAAAAAAGTCTAAGAAATAAATACTATAAATAATCATTGGTCTGTATTATCTGCAATTGCGAAAATAAAATAAAAACAACATTATTTGTTGCCTTTGCCACCCGCGCGATGTATTTTCTCGCTCGCATCCGGTACGATGTGCCGAGAGCGAGTGAAACGTTCGATTCCCACTGCTGTAATGTGCAATAACAATAACACACTGTGCAATGTCTGCTGCGAGACATCGTCGGGAACGTCGTCATTTACGAGTCATATGGATTAGTTAAAAAATTCAAAATATATACTAAATTATAAAGCATATCATGAATGACTATTTTTATTTTTTGAATAACCCATTTTTAAAAAAAACATGTCAAGATATTGATGAAGAATATATCTATATCTTGACTTGAAATTCCTAGGGTATCTGAGCTACCCCATCCCTTCGGATGCCGCCGTTGTTTTCGAGTCGCCTTGGCGGATGGGTTAGGCTAAAATGGGTGGGTCTAAAATCCTGTTTAAAAAACTTATTATATAAAAAATAATCTGAAACGAATTATACGATAAATACGAATTTAGTTCAAGTTATTTTGAATGAATGTGCAATATCAGCTAAATAAAGTGAATACTGCATAACTTATAAAACTTGATAGCTGATATTTTTCTTATGCTATTCTTTGAAAACATATTTGGTCATTTGCCAAAAGGGATTGCTTTTTTATGCCATTTTCATATTTTAATTCAGCGCAATAAATCTTAACTGAGATTGTAATGTTTTAATAATGCACAATAAATTACATTAAAAATGTTTACTTAAAGCAAAATAATTACTTTAGTTTAATTCTAGATGGGAGACATTGAATAGCAATATTTTTTCTTCGAACAATTGTATTTGATCCACTTCTCGTAACAATAGTTCTTGGAATCAGCTCAGTTTCATCTTTACGCAAAAACTTAATAAGTACGTTGATAAGAACTATATAATCAATAAAGATCATTTGGTATTATCCTTCTAAGAAATAAATAATTATTATAATTTACACATTGGTAGAATAGCTATGTCAATATTAATCAGAACTAATAGAAAATTTAAAAAAATCCTATGCATAAAGCTTTTAATTTTTTTTTAGATATATAATTGGCTGACAATATTATTTTAATCATTCTTAACAGATGAGAATAACATTTATGAGTCTTAACATAGAGAAATCTTCTTAGGTATATTTATAAATAGCAGCGTCCAATTATAATGATTAGTCTTTGTCATTTTTTTTTATAATATTTTACTAGATCATCATAAATAAAGTATATCTTTTAGGTTCTATGAAGCATTGCAGTATTCGTCAATCTCTGATTTTTATTTTCAGATAAAACAATTGCTAAAAAACGACGCATGTATTCAAGCGTAATCAGTATCAAACTGATTTTATAGCAACACATTTTTCCACGCCGTATTATAATTGAAATAATTTTTCTAAAGGTGACTCTTGAGATTTTCTCATCCCAGACGAGTTTAAAAAAAACATTTTAAAAATCTCCATAGTTTGTATGGCCATATAAATATTTATGGCTCGCCAGAGACACTTTTTTTGTCTGCACCTAAATGTTATCAAAGGTGTTTCGGCACAATGGACTTCAATTGAAATAATAAGGACCGAGCCCCAATTTTCTCAATTCTACTCCAGATAGAATCCTTTTGAAAGCAAACACACATACATACACACGTGCTGAATAAATGTATATTTTATAATTAATTTCTATACATATATCTTTGTGTGTGCGTTGATCGTTTAGCGGTTAAACTTTATCGAAACTAATTACAGCGTTTCTCGGATTATCCGTCAAGCGCAATATGCGAATGATTGATTACATCTCTTTTTATTTTGATATTGCGATTTTCTAAATTGCCCAGATTTAACAAACATCGTATTTTGTTGGCCGAAAAAAATATCGCAGATACAGGATTTGCGGCCACGAAATTTCTGACAGGGCCTTATTAGATGCAAGTCATTTAAATATGTTATTTAATGAATTATACGCAATCATAATTAGGATAAAACATAATAATGTGTACGTATTCCAAACATATGCTTAAATATAATTTTATTGATCAATTACTTATGTAGTTGAGTGTTGTCGCGTGTCGGTATCGGACGTGGTCGTGATTGCGGTGGGGCACAATCATAATTCCATAGATTCAATGGAACTATGAGGAGTCCAGGCCACTTTCCGTGAAAATTCGGGGACGGATGTACTACCGGAGGTGCCTGTAAGATCAGATCAGACGGTAAATTAAATACGAATCGGCCCCACCCACGTCCGATTATTATTGTTTCACTCCAAGAAAAACGCAACTATCGCTACAAGAAATATTTGCGACATTTATCGGAGACTTATTAGATGTCAGAAAATGTCAACGCTGGTACAGAAAAAATTCAAATCCGAAAATTTTCACTTAGAAGATGAGCCTCGAAGTGGACGATCCCGTACAGTAAATAAAGCCGCCACAAAATCGGAAATTTATAAAAACCCAATTTTAACCATCAAAGAACTGTCAAATATAACCGCAGAAAGTGGTCCATCACTCAGAAGTGACTGAAAAAATGGGAAAGATTCGAAAAGAAGGAATTTGGGTCCCCCACGCGTTGACCGACCGTTTTTGCTTTGCGTTTGGTGGGATTCTAAAGAAATCATTTACCACGAAGTTTTAAAATACGGTCAAACTCTAACAGCGCAAGTGTACTGTGACCAATTGGAGCGATTAAAAGCTGCATTACAGAGAAAAAGACCGGGTCTGGCGAGAGAAGAGAAAATCTTCCTCCTCCACGATAATGTGCGTCCCCATGTCGTAGATTTGTCCCTGAAAAAAATAGATGACTTGGGTTTGACGGCTTTACTGCATCCTGCTTACTCGCCAGACTAAGCCTCTTCAGACTACCATTTGTTTCGTTCTATGGAACAATTTTTTAAAAATTAATCATTCCAAACAGAAAGTGGAGTGAAAACGGCCATTTCTGATTTTTTTTAATCCAAGTCAGCAGAATTTTTCAAGAAAGGTATTTTAGATTTGGAAAATAAATAGCAGAAGTTTATTTAATGTAATGGTAATTATTTTTTATAAAAATAAATCAATAAATGTATAAAAAAATGAATTTGAATTTTATTGAAAAAATACAACAGGACTTTTTACTACACCCAATAGAATGCAAGTTAATTCTTTAGTTAAACAATGCTTCGATTTATATATTTATTTATTTTTATTTAAAATATCCATATGAGTCTACCTTTGAGTGAATCGTTTCTTTGATTTTCCATTAATTCGATTGGTCCCATAGCTGCCCTATTACTTAAAGTCGATATTCCATCGGCAACAAAAGCTCCACTTAAGTACAACATCCAGGCCCGCATTCGGGCCAATAAACGGGGAGGGGCCCGTGCATAATTTCTGTTTTGACATATATAAAATCGAAAGCACACACCATTGTGTCCGATGGGGACGAGAGTCCGTACGTAGCCGATATAATCGTCAACATTTGTATTCCGGGGAGTCCCCATTAAATTTATTATGAACCGGGGAAGCGTTTATATCTGGAGCCCGGGAGGAGTACAAGGAGAAGGAGCCGAGTATAAAAATGGCCATAAACAGTTTGCATGGCAAGAGACGATTATTTACGATACAGTTATCTGGGGCTAAAAACAATTCGCCGAAACGAAAACAAGCGAATTTGAACCGAACGCGGGGCGTAATGCAGAAATTTATTTTTTTCTAACCCCCGAGCCGAATCGCGAATTGGCCAGCCCACGCAGTCGCCCACGACGGCTGTTGGGAATTTTGGATATTTGGACGAGATGGTAATGGTTATGTAATGCTCGGATGACTGGGGTCCATGCGCGGTAACTATTACAAGACTCCGTAATTCCGGCTTTACATGAGGCGCGGGAGAAAGCTAAGAAAGTTTACATACGCCGACAACGTGCAATCTACAGTTAGCAGCTTGTGTGTATTACACAAAATTATTGTCAGAATCTTGGATATTTTTTATACACATGTTGTTCTTGAGATAATAAAATATTCATTTGCAATAGTTAATGCAAATCGTTATTTGAGTGTTATCGCGTGTCGATATCGGACGTGGTCGCGATCACGGTTGGGCGCAATATTGATTCCGTAGATTCTACGGAAGTATGAGATGCCCAATTCGCAATCCGTGTCGATTAAGTGACGAATGTGCTAGCTGGGATGTGCCCGTAGCACCTGATCAGACGGTAAATTAAATACGAATCGGCCTTAACCACGTCCGATTATTATTGTTACAATCCGCGCGTTGACAGCTCAGCTTCCGGGCTTATGGCTGGCGACCTGATCACTATTCAAAGAGCTCAGTCAACCTGGAGAACAATCATCGCAGTCCTGGTCTGAGGGTTGAGATGGACGCGCCTTTGCTGATAGAAGTGAATAGAAGAAGCCCCTGAACGGCGGAATTCGCGTAGTATCCTTCAGATGGTAAAGATCCTCTTCGGGTTAGAAGGCCATATATATTATATAACAATAAATACATAATTTATACCATTATTTAATATCTATATACAATTATATTTCATATGATTCAATAATAAAATGTAACAGTCGTATAAAAAAACCAATATACACCTAGGCCTCGTATAACACGGTTTTATACAACACGATTTTACTTAACACGGCATTATTAATTGTGAAGTATTTTTGGATAACACGCTTTATATAACACGGTTTCAGAAAAAACAATAATTAAAAATTAATTAACATGCTTGATTTGTACGTCCATGTATAGCGCCATCACAAATCATACTGAACATGTCGAGACTTGTCAATTTCGCTTGTTTTCGTTTCATTTAATATTTATTCTTATATTTTTCCTATTTTTTCTTATTAATTATTATTTTTTCTTAATTATTCTCATTTTTCTTATTTCTTCTTATTGATTCTTATTTTTTCTTATATTTTCTTATTACTTCTTATTAATTCTTATTTTTTCCAATTTATTCTTATTTTATTATTATTTATTCTTAGATTTTTCTTATTGATTCTTATTTATTATTATTTTTTCCTTAAATATTCTTATATTTTCTTATTTATTCTTATTTTATTATTATTTATTCTTATTTTTTCTTATTTTTTCTTATTTTTTCTTATTTTATTATTATTTTTTCTTATTTATCCTTATGTTTTTCTTTTTTATTCTTATTTTTTTCTTATTGATTCCCATTTTATTATTATTTATTCTTATTTTTTTTTTGTGTTCTTATGCCTAGCCTAACGCCAAGCCTAACCTAACCTAGCACAACCTTTGCCCTAGCCCTAGCCTAACCCTGGCTGGCCTAGCCTAGCCTAACCTAACCCTAGCCCTAGCCTGGCCTAACCCTAGCTAACCTAACCCTAGCCTAGCCTAGCCCAGCCCAATCCAGCCCAGGCCCAGCCAGCCCAGCCCAGCCCAGTGGCTTCAACCTAACCCAGCCCAGCCTAAGTAGCCAGCCCAGCCTAGCCCACAACCTAACCTAGCCTAACCTAGCCTAACCTAGCCTAGCCTAGCCTAGCCTAGCCTAGCCTAGCCTAGCCCTGTATTATTAGCCAGCCCAGCCCAACTAGCCCATGAAAGCTATTATTAATTATTATTTATTATTATTATTCATTAATTCTTTTGGAAAAAGCTGTGTCCTTGTGGAGTAGTACCTGCTGAAATGTTGTATCATAGAGTTGAATACCAAAGGAGACAATAGCATTTGTCATTGGTGTTGGTGGAGAAAGGGTTTGATGATATGGATATTCAAGCTATCGAAGACATATTGGAGGATCGCACGTTGAATGAAGAAGGATTGGATAAAAAGTTGGCTGAGCCTACGACAATTAATGACTCGGAAAGCAGTTGCAGCGAAGTAGCTGGTAGCGATTCAAATTTAATACAAAAAAATGACGGTTTGGGATTGGCTGATACATTAGAACATTTTTTTATAGAAAATGATCCTATACCGGAAAGAAATTTAAAGTTCAAGAGGGAATTACAACAGATTTTGGCCCCTTATAACGATCTATACGCTAAAGGCAGACAATTGCTTATTACAGAATTTTTAAACGTTAAATCCAAAAATAACCCGGAATCCTCTGACGATGAAAACTGCAGCCAATCTCGAAAATAGTCGAACATATGGAATTGTAAGTGATAGCGATGATGAATGAATGATCTATTATATGTTGTTAATGTTTTTTTTTAATAAATACGAAAACGTTTATTGTTTCGATTATTTATTTAAAAAATAAATGAAATTATCTAACTTTGATATTTTTTTGGAACGCAAACCCTAATTTTGTATGAATTTCGGCCTAAATATAACATGGTTATGATGGAGCGGTGTTTTTGTGGAACCATGTAACCGTGTTATACGAGGACTAGGTCAATACTAATTAAATGAATAAATTCCCATACATTTTATATAACTTATCAATACATAATCCTGTTAATCGATGTGCCGAGTGCAGGTGGCTTTGATAGAATTGACGCGTACTGCGAGAGTTAACATTCCGTCGAATTCCATAGCTATTCATAAGCTTAGGGATTTAATTTGATCATTAAATTTTATACGAATTAACATATATAAAATAATTTATTTCAACAGTAGTGTTATATTTCTACTTTACCCCTTTAATCGCCAAGCCTTTATATGGATTTTTACTGTGCGCCGTATAAACTTCAAATAAAATGAAACGGCTAAACATATCGACATTCTAACATCACATTATCTTCAAAAGATCTCTGTGCATTAATTTTCATTTAAAGTTATTATATTTCTTTATAAATAAATTCGTAGTAGCGTTTCGTAGATTTTGCGTTCCTGCACGCCGTGGCGTCTGAACGGTTAATAATCTTCGTAATTAAATTCAATTTTTTAATGTGATTGGCACAACGATCTTTCATAATTTAGGTATTATTAATACTATCCTGGTAAATCTAACGGATGCTCACTATGGAATAAACGCTTCTCCATAATTAAATATCAAAATGATTGGCGATTACTTGGTAAACATGAAATATATTTATTTGAACAGTTGAGGGATCTTTGATACAATATTTAGGGGGAGGAGCCAATGTATCATACTTTATTGCAACGCCTTTTTATGTTTTCTGTGGCATGATCCGTTTAAATTAAAAAAAATATGTATTGCACCCAAATAATTTATATTGTTGATAAATACTGCTTTAAGGACCCTTGAAAAGTTTATGCTATACATACAGAATAGTTTTTTTCAGACTCAATATCGTGTATTGTTCTTTAAAGAGCATATAAAATTATATCCTTTAATTGCGAATATCAGTCTCATCGGAAATTGTCTGTCTAATGAATACATATATTTTCAATATGAGCAAAATATTATCGAATCCCATACAAACGTTGTATAATGATTGATTTCGGGTGCTAAAGCGTTAATCGTAAACTTGATATTACCGGGATACGAATACGACACCCCAATATATTACAATATAAAATTAATATTAAATAACGTGCACGCACAGTATATATATATGTTTTGGTTACAGACCCCAAAACAGTCACGGGGGGTAATACCGTCTTTAGACCCTGCATACAATAACAGCGCCTAATTGATTCGGGCCTTTGAAATAATAATGGCGCATTATAGTTTGTAGATGTTCAAGGGTCTTACACACGATTATATTGATTGGTTATCTCTGTCGGTTTAGAGCGGACGTGGCCGCGGAGATAAGTGCTTTGTATATTGCCGACGTCGGAGATACTTTTTGAAATTAAAAACAAGTTGTCGAAGTAACTTCCATCCAAGAAAAGTCAATGGAGAGCACTTGTCTATGGTACGGTTCAACTGGCGCGACGCCATGTGCTTCGGACAACTTGTTTATTATTTTGCTTCCATTTCAATTTGCTGCGAAACGTATAGATACATTGTATTGTAATATGATCTTGGAATTAGCTATTATTTATATATTTCAAATTGCTTTGTATATATACAAAATAAAAAAATATATAATGTTAAAGGCATGGGTAGTAGAAAAATTAGTACCTTCGCAATAAAAATATAATCTAGTATTAACTCTTTTTCTACGGGAGTCGTGAATTCTACGTCAAAAGCATTTTGGTGTATATCCGGGGCGCGCATATCACACCCTAGCCAACACTACGCGTTTGAACGGCTGTAAATTTTACAACATTTTGTTTTTTCAAATACTTTACATATTGGTAGTTTTGAGCAATACAAAAAATATCAGACCTTAAAGAGAAAAGTAAGTTCGGAAAGTAATTTCGTTTTTTTATGATAATTAAAGACGATTTTCTCATAGTGATTAAATATTTTATTCAATTATATACTGTCCATTCTGGTCCAATACCTTTTGCCATCTTTCTGGCAATAGCATGATTCCACACTCATATTATTTTTGTCCTTTGCTGGCAAAAAACTGATTCAGTGATAATTTATGACCTCCTCATTAGTAGTAAAGGTTTTACCGTCTAAAAAAATTGTAGAGACCGAAATATATAATAATCAGAAGGTGCCAGATCTAAAGAATATGGTAGATGTAGCAGTATATCCAAGCTGTAAAAGCTTTTGGCGAGTTAACAAAATTGTATAAGTTCTCGCATTATCATGTTGGAACACTACAACTTTTCTATTGATCAATTCTGACCTTTTCTGTTTAAGTGAATCATTAAATTTGTCCAACTGATGACAGTACACTTCAGAATTGATCGATGTGCTGTACAGTAGAAGCTAAAAAAAAAATTCATTTGAAATCCCACCAAACAGATATCATTACCTTTTTTTGATGAATATCAGCTTTCGAAGTGCTTTGAGCCGGTTCATATTTTTTACCGTATTATCTCTTGCGTTTAACATTGTTGTAGACAACCCATTTCTCGTTCCCAGTGATGATGTGCTTCAAAAATGGATCATTTCCTTGACGTTTGAGAATCAAATCACAGATGTCAACGCGACGGCACAAATTTCTTTCGATAATAACATGAACCCATATGTCGAGCTTTGAGATTAAACCTAGGCGTTTCAAATGATCATGAACGATCAAATTCGATCAATTTAATCTCTCAACGATTTCACGAATTATTATTCACCGGTTTGCATCAAATAATGCCTATATTATATCTTCATCAGCTTCAACTGGCCTTCCAAAAAGTAAAAAAGTAAAATATGCCAAAAATGCTGCTTTTAACTTTCCATATTTGAAAGGGTACAAAGTTGGGTGTGAAAAAATACACGTCCTCTGCTCGGAAAAAAGAAATGACTCTACGAACAACCCAATAAAACCATTTATTCCAAATACTTTATGATCTTTTTACATGGAAGAGTGTGTTTAGAAATTGTCGACTATTGTCAGTAATTGTTACTTAATGTTTACCGACAACATGAACAGCATTTAACAAAATATTTATTTATTTCACTGTTATAAACTTTTGTTTTTTCGTCAGGCGATATTATTCGCTTTGATCTTCTGTAACTATGTTAATTAAAAGTTTTTTTTTTATATTTAATTATCGATAGGATACTTAAATAAATTCTTACTGATGTCATATCGTAATTGTTTTCTTTTATTTATGACGTTTCTCACCATTCGAAACTATAAAAACATCGAGAATAATAAGAAGTATGGCCTATCCCAGTGACTCCACAGCTAATGACCTTGAAATTTCACACACAACCCTTCGGCTCGATTCCAAAGAGTTTGGTGACCCCTGCTATAAGATATAAATTATTTATTTTGCTAACCGCGATGTCCAAAATGGGTCTATTTATAATGCAAAATAAACCCCTAGCAGTTTAAGTCAAGATATTAATGAATTCTCTAATTATTCTGATATGCTTCATAATTCAGTTGATGTTTTAGTTTTATAATATTTATTATTTAGACATTTTTAGACAAATATAAAAAGCTTGTGACATGTAGGATTTATAATAAAAGAGTTATTTAATAAAAAAATTCAAAAATTGGGGTCCCAAATAGACCCCATCGGCACGGCTAGGTTAAGCTAAATAGAGTGTAAGAGGTTCTGAAACTTTTTAATTTAACATAAAATAATTATTGTATTTTTAAAAAAGTAATAGAGGATAGAAGATGAAATAGTTGGGGGAGTAAACCCATTTATAAGACATTGATTGTCGATAAAAAAATGAATGATATCATTTTGCAATCGTAATAAAATATGATTCTAATGGCGTATATCTCGAAAACGTGGGGCAATCAAAAAAACGCAGCATGTTACAGATTTGTTTCAAGAAAAGGAAAAGGAAAAGAAATTCGGTATTTCACTATCCTTTAGAAAAGAGATCGTCTATAACAGTTGTTTGTTTTATTGAAAATAAAATAATAAAGCTAAAGTTAAATTGATCAACTTAACGAATATTTACTTGTTAGAATGCGCAGATGTCGATTTGAAGAATATCTTGTAGTAACTACAGTGTAAAAAAGTCGCGTAAAAAGAATATAAATGCGAAGACATTAACGGAGGAAACGCTGAATTCATGTCCCTTCGAAATGTGTTTAGAACCGAGTCATCAAATATTTTTATTTTTTTTTATAATAAGAATATACCGGAATACATAATATTTTTTACAAAAAAGTATGCGACTTATGGTTTGGACAAAAAATATTTTGACAAAATTAAAATTATTTCTTGATAATTATTTTTATTATTTAATTGAAAATTATATTTTCGTTGTATATATGGATATGAATGTAGCTTGGATCGCTGGCGTTTATTTCCGCCATTTTTCATAACATCACTCTTCTTCGGAGCACGTTTTTTTTCTGCTTCATCTTTGGGCAAAGTTATCGCGATCCAGTTTGCGGAAAGTTTTATTTGGCACCGGCAATACACTAGTTGTTTGACCCAATTCGCCGGCTTGTTAACCGTCATATCGAATGTGACCGCATGAGAATCTGTGACAAATGACGTAAAAAGAAACCGCAGATCGATGCTGCACATTAGCATGTCAGAATTGCAAATGGCGATATTCGCATCTGTAGCGTTAACACATTATGAATAATTTCGACGAAAAGACGTTTCGGGTATAAGACTCGGGCAATAATCAAGGGTTGAACAATTGTGTGTGGGTCGTTTGGGATCCGGGGAACGGTGGTGGTGGGATCGGGCGGGATTTGGGTGGGATCGGGTGGGACCCAGTGCGTCTGCTCAGTAGGCCAGTCCTCGTCGCGGCGCCGTCTCTGCAGCATGTGGCGTGGCGCCCTCCTCTCTCGGCCGCCCCGGGCGAATCGGCCCTGTGCTCGTGCCCTGTGACGTCACTCTCGTGCACGTGCCCGTAGGAACATTTTCGCGCGCAATTCCAATATCTGACAGCCAAACGCGCGCAAATGATAAACAGGTGATACCAGTGAATGTTTGTTGAAACGTCGAGTGGTGAAAAATAATAAAATAAATATAGTGTGAATCATGTGAACAAAATAAATAATAATAAATAAATAAATACGAAATAATAATTAATGTTTAATGCAACAACAATATGTATACGACGTGTTTACATCCGAAAAATCGCAAAAAAATGTTCATCAAAATAATATATTGTGATTGATACGTTTTCATCAGTAAAAGATGCAGAAGTTATTGACAGTTTTGATGATAATCATCAGAAGTCGTAAGTATCAATTTTTTTTATAATCATTTCGTTCAATCGAATCGTATGCCAATTTTAAATATTGCCAATTCCAAACGTTGTTTTATTAAATATACAATGCGTTGCGCAACGCTATATTCTCCATACAAAATACAAAGCCTTTTAATTTTCTACCATTGTTACATTGGAAATGAGAATATCTCCCACAGGGATGAAGTTTGGGGTACGAACGGCTATGGGTCCACTGAGCACAATAACATTTTTTGCTGAAGCGTGAATATATCAACGAGAGTTGGGGTGTTTGCAGAAATCGAAACAATGATTTAATGATAAATAATAATACAATGAACATATATGTGTATGTAAAATATTTTCTGAATAATCTTAAAAAATATTTTTTGCTTCAAATATGTGTCATCTAATAATTAATAAGATATTTCAGGCAAATATTATTTTCTATTTATTTATAAAACCAATACCAAATAAAGAAACACACATTTTTCAATTTTTCCGAGGTTTAGATTATATCACTATCGAAAAATGGATAAAAATATGTGTTTTATTATTTAAAACATCGATAAAGAAGCGGTTCTACTAGCTGGAAGTTAAATTTGAGTATGTCTTTAACTCATCAATTAACTAGGAAACTATTATCATACAAAATATCACATGTGGAGTAGATTTTCATCTTCGGCTTAATTTCATTATTTTAAATTCAATTATAAGCAAATATATTTTTAAAAGTCTTCAACATAAATACATTTTTATCTTGATTATGCTTGACATTTGACATTTTGAGTGATAAAAATAATTTCGCATAATGTCTAAATGCGTAGAAACACGTTATATCACATAGCAATTCTAAATAAAGTTGAAATAAATTCAAATGAGTAAAAAATGTTTTTTTTAAATATCAAACCAATCTAACATATCCTTATTTGTGTACAGATTTGAACGAAAACGAGAGAAATAATTCGCAAATTAACGTCAGGCAGAAATAATAGTCATGTTATAATAGTATTTGATTAAGTAAACCTAATTTTATAACATTTAGATATTTAGTTAGCTATATTTAATTCGGCTTCTTTGTTAGGACAATTTAAATAAGAGAGAAAGCGCTGCAATAACATTGATTCAATTTCTGTTGTGTTGCCAACTATTTGCTAGATTTATAACTCAAAGAAAGAAAATCCAAAACTAAGACAATAATTGCATTTTTGTCAGAACACAAAAGCAACATTAAAAAAAATCTCAATAGGATTTAACGTTTTTCTGTGAGAATTAAATACACTTGACTTTTTACTTTCAAAGAAGTTAATATAATTCAGAACATAAATTTATATATTCAGGGAAAGGTTTTCAGGCTGAGTTTGTAGCCCTTATTATTTGTGATTTATTGCTTAGGATCAACAGTAAAAAATCCTTCAAATAGAAATATGTCTGTATTTATGGTCAATTTTACTAAAAACGTAGCTTCTTTTTGAGAGCAAGGATTTATTTTAATTTTTTGTACAAACCACTATGAAAACTTTCACAACCGTCGGAAAATTCATGCGAACGGTTTACGGATCACTGGATAAAAAAACACTGCTCTAGAATGAATCCACTGCATAAACACAGAAGTGAAATTCTGCAATGTTTTTTCGTCTCATAAAAATATTTATTTACAAATTCTCTCAATTCTTTATTTATTTAAGTTCCTGTAATTTTATTGTAATATATTGCTATATGTCTATTTGTTTTTATTTATTTTACATTGAAGATACGTAAATAAATGCTAACGTGTAAAAAATCACAGCTAAAAATAAATGAATGATCGATCTGTATTGAATTTCGGTATTAATTTGAGTTAATTAATATTTTTATAGCACAATACCAATTAATTTACATGATATTCGATAAAATTTAATATCAACTCTCATCCCAGCGAAATATTTCAAGATAAGAGCGTCCTGCATCTTAGCGATGGAAAATCATTATCAAGCTTTCGTCCGTGATTTTTCATATTCGTATTTTAGCGTGTTGATACAAAAAAGTATATAAGTAATACTCTTTGTTAATTACCTATATTAATTAATAGGATAAATTTACTTCGTATAACAATTAATTTATATTAATTATATATGAATACTTTTTGGTCTGAACAAAAAATAATATTTCTATATCCAGCAACCCCTTTGATTAAGTTTCTAATAAAGTTTGCTAATTGGAGAAATGTACCGTGAATTTCTCAATAACGCGGATCGCTCGCGGTCGATTTGCCTCCCAGCGGCGCCACCCGTCCAATTTCAGAACAACCCCCTCTCACACCCCTTCTTCGACTAGAATTTGTTAGGTTTAATTGAAAATTCAGAGGTGGATTTAAATTTTAACCCTTTTTAAAACTTTCCAACGACAGACAGCAGCCAGTTCGAGAGAAAATTGCGATTGCAAACAGATCCCAATTATCTCTGAAGAAAACGAAGCGAGACGTTTCGAATACGCCACGGGATTCGAATTTTTCATTCCGAAAGAAAACTTGATCGCATTCTAAATACATAATAAATTAATCATTTCATCGTCGGATGAAATGTCATACTGTGATTGATACTGGAATTGATCAATAAAGCAATCCAACGAGACATGTATACGAGCCATTACAATAACGGCATTCAATCATTTGATTTATTAGCAAAGTTTTCTGCAAACGAAAGGACCAAATGTACTGGAAAATCTCATTTCCGCGAATAAGCTTCTGATGTGTATTGACACAATGAAACATTTACATCTATTTATGCACTTTACGATACAATAAAATGTAATTCGTTTATGCGACATTATTTTCGGGCGCTTTGCGATTGCGAAAAATATCAATTTTCAGGTAGATTCGTGCCTGAAATTACTCATGATTCCCATTCTGTGAGATAAGTCGTTGCGGAAACTTTTGCTGAAGGTTTACTTAGTAAAACAATCTGCATAATTCTGTTAGCTGATGAGCTTAGAGACGAAGGCTCCGATGCGATTACTTAAGAGACGAAACTCTTCTTGCTGAAAATTTTCAACTACCTACTTACCGCCGTGTACAGTATCATCTGGGGGAAAGTTTTCCATTTTCACAGATGACGGGCACAGATATTTTGTGTGCCCAACGTTGGAAAATGATATTGATTGTGATGAACGAACATAATTTTAGAAATATTTCGACCGAAAATAATTCTTACATAAAAAAAAATGTATTAATATTATATGATTAGTCCTAAATATAATTATTATTAATAAATAAATGTAATATTTAAATATTAGATTGGGGTACAGAGAGAGAATAAGACAAACCGAAAAGTAATGATAATTTTTTGTTGTGACGTTTTTACATCAGTTTGTTATCGTCTACCGTAGAGTAAACAGGTAAAGCTTAGTATCAATTTAAATCTCCATTTGTACTCTACAATTTATTTTTTTATTCTAAATATAAATGTCAAAGACAGAGATTTAGGAGACCCATTTTCGATTTTTTGTTATATTTTTATTCGATAAAGGTTTTTAAGCTAAAATACGCTATTTCAAAAAATCTCATAAATGGTTAAATAAAAACTTTAAATTGGTGATTAAACGAAAAACTAAGATGAGGAAGACCTATAAAACTAGTTGATACCGCTTTAAATTCGTTAGCGGAATTCAAATCTCGCAAAATTAATAACTAATTGTCACAGGATCTCGGCTGTTCCCAGTCAACACTACAAGATCATTTGAAAAGGATCGATAAAAAATTAAACATGGAATTTGGGTACCATACAAATTTCCTTTGGAAGCGAATTCGTACTAGAACAGATTTTTTTGTGAAGGGTTGTAACTGGCGATGAAAAGTGGGTGCTGTTCAACAAGCTAAAAAGAAAAAAATAATCGTTTTATTTAAATTAAGTACCAATATTAACTCCTCGACCATGATTAACCTTGACTTCTTGGTGTTTGGTAAGATTTTTTGGGATTTGTAATTTATGAATTATTAAAATGTGTCGAGCAGTTACAACTGAAGTTTATTGTCCATAATTAGACAGATTAAAGGGCGAAACTTGACAACTAAAGGCCACACCCAACAAGAATCAGGAGTTGGATTTAGAAGTACTACTTTAGCTTGAATAATTATTTTTTTATAAAAACCTCAACAATTTTACAAGAGAGGAATCGAAAAATTACCTTAACTGTAGAGAGAATTTAAAGAGAACAATAGAAATTATATTACCAGGTAATATTTGCATAGAGCTTGTAAAAATATTTTTTTGATAATAACATTGTCATTACTTTCCGATTTATTTTGAATTTTTTAAATTTTATTTTGTCCCTATTACATCAAGAATTGACCCTTTTTTCATTTTATTATAATGCATTTGATGATTTTATTTATTCTTAATTTACTGGATTTTTTTCATTAGGTCCAATCTTCATGTGTCATTTACACATCTTTCATCTCCTACACGAATTTCAGCTTAATCATGCTTCATTGCTTTAAATCCAACTCTGTACAAATTGAATAAAATGTCTTTTGAATACATTACCATTATGGTGAATGACGTATGTAAGCCACTCATACCATGTTCACAGTCAATTACCATTGAAAGTTCCTAGTGCGCTCAAAGTGCAATTTCATTTGCGACAAGTGATATTGCGCAAATGCGAAAATATGACGTCACCTCGCGTAATAAAATTTTGCTAAATTAATATCATTACATTTTTATGTCATAATATCGGAAAACTCGGGATAGCTTTTCCAATTATCGCAATGTCCCGCGGGTGATCGCTTTCCGTTTCGGAAAATGTGTTGATCGCCATCCCGGCGCAATGTATAGAACGATATATAATTAATACCATAGAAGAAATTAATAACTCTGTTAATTGATACTTTGATAAGAAATTACAAATTAATGGCTTCTGCGATGCTAATGATTTTGCGAATTTCCTCTCGTCTCGCAAACATTAATTATTGTGCGACATGTTATAAACATTAAACGACGTGTATTGCCTTTAATTAATAATTATAATCACAATTTATTGCCATTGTAAATTAATAATAATAATTACACGCATTCGTTTGTCAATTAGATATTTCCTTGTAGGTGTTTGGTTGTGGATGTTTCGAAGGACTTAGCATCCGTACTTGTCTCGCTGTTCATTAGAAGTTGGTCTGAAACAGATTTCAAATTGATGGAGTTTGTTCTCTCAAGTCAAACCATGTGGAATCCATCGTTCAGCTAATTAAGGACGTCTTTAATCTATAGATTAGGGTTGAATTCCATTATTTTATTTTCCTGGAACATTCGAGTTAAATTTTGTCTACCGTAATATGATTATGCGGTCTGCAATAACTCCGCTAATAAATATCACTGATTTCGAAATTGGCGATAAAATAATTAGCGCTCTAATTATTCATACTAGCCATTAGGATTTATTTTAATGAAAATTAATCTCAATCCGGCGGGTGAGGTGTGTCCATTGGACACATTCCATTTTAATTTGTCATAAATCTCTTTGTTGGCTAATTAATCACGGTTGATATGAACTCATTTGCGTCAAAATATACCACCTATTAAATCATACTAATGAAATAAATTTTAATTGTGATGGATTAAATGAATTATACTATGTAATTCCATAATTAGTGATATATTTTAAATAAGCCATAGATTATTAAAATCATAGAATGTATATGACACATTTAACGTTATCGTTTGTGTTATATTATATTTTGGTTAAAGAGGGAAGGAGTTGTGTTTAAGCAATAAGCGATATATCGCGTATCAATAACATAGAAAATACGTGTATTTTTCATAATTTCAGTTTCAGAAGCAAGAGGATCACTGTCTATGAAATTTTCTCACTGAAATAAAATATCTCTGTGAGAGCCAAAACCGTAGATAGCAATTTCTCATACATTTTGAAATAATAGTCTAGTTTATATAGGCTAATTTTAATTTAATACACTCTTTGGTAAAAAAATACACATATTTTTTTATTTAGTACGGTAAATAATAAGCGATTTACCTAACTGAAGTACAATTATCAAAGGCTTCCAACCTGCCAATAAATTAAAAACATTTTTTTTAATAAAGGATCACGTTGTATTACAGGCTGTACATTTTCAAAGTGATCTTAACGATCGCATGGCACGTTATCAAAATCTTATAAGGTCGTATTACTCCTTTTCGATTACCATATTCTGAAATATATTTTTAAATATTAAAATCGCAGGTGATTTTGTATTAGTCACATATATACAAGCAAATGCATTTTTTATCAGACAACTTATGAATAATTATAAGAAAATTGAAATATAATATCTATAGTATAAAAAAAATACACAATATTCTTAAGAAAGAATGCAGTGTGTAAAATTGTATTGGCCGATTCGTCACGGACGCTCAAAAACAAGCGCGTAGTCCGAATGGGGTCTATTTATAATGAAGAATAGACCCCAAGCATTTTAAGTCAAAATATTGATGTATTCCTTAATTATAATACCTTGACCTTTTTTTTAAAAAATCAATTGTATGAATAAAAACCGTCGACTGAGCTCTCGCTGCACATATCAATCGCATATTTCACTCGCAATCGGCGCATCGTACCGGATGCGAGCGAGAAAAAATATCGCGTTAACAGAAACGAATATTGTTTTTGCAGACAATAAAGGACAATGATTTTTTGTAATATTTATTATTTAGAATTTTATACAAATACAAAAAGTTTGTGACACATTGATATTAAAAGAGTTATTCGAGAAAAATAAAAAACTTGGGGTCCCCAATAGACCCGACCCCATCAGCACGGCTAGGCTAATTAAAGTAAACACATATTTCTTTTGGATAAATATTTTTTTATGTTTTTATGAAACTACGAGCTTTATGATCAAATTTATGGGTGACGATTTTATTCAATATTGGATTTTTTTAATACGAAAGCTGATTAAATTCGAACATACATTTTGATTCAGATGTTATATTCGAACTCACTATATTAATATATATTATATTTACATAATACGGTAATTCAAGAGTTCTAATTTTTTTTTCAAACAAGTACAGTCTAAGAGTTGCAATGGTTTAATATTTTTTTGGTATTACAGTATCAAAATAAATATTAAAAAAAAAAATACTAATCTTAACGATTGAGCCCTTGGGTATTAGACATTACCCTAATTTTTTTTACAGGTTTTTTATATTGTCCTATCCTCTCATCTGCGGATAACTACATTATACCGATGCGGGAAACCAATCTTGTTACATCCCGAAAAAATACGATACGGGTAATAAGGAACCTCTTATAATTTTGTGACAAATATGTAAAAAGATCGGTTCTACTTTTTTTAATTTAAGAATTATTAACATTTCATGTGTTTTTTGACTTCTTTGTTACATTTTTCGAGGTATGCATGATTGCTTCCAACGTCAATATCATAATTTTATCTATTCTATTTTTGTTATATTATCTATTAAATGTTATTTGTATTAATATATTATAATAAATATATATTAATATCTTTTCAGTTCATCTGCGGTTTTTCGTTCCGACCAAATGGTTTTTGTTTAAATTCTGGTTCAATGCGTTAATAAAAACATTTACAATACTTGTTTTAATAGGCTTTCAGTCGTTATCCATCTAACTGATATATAAATCATGCAACTTAACGTCTACATGTCACAGTGTTTACTCTACGAAGAAGTACAAAGAACACTTACTAATCTCATTTTTAATGCTTGTCTCAATTAATGCTTAATAAGAGTAAATGTCTCTAACGTATTATCTTTGGTTGAATATTTTTTTTTATTGATAGTTTAAAGTTGTTTTCATTGTACATATATTTTTTTTATAATATTCATTTTTAATCGGACATTTTCTATATTATCTCATATTTCTTATTACTTTCAGATTCTTTCGGAGACTACATATACACGGAGGAGCCATCCCCCTATCATGAGCGGCAGAGCGACCCGCTCGACGAGATAGAGGACAACTTCGTGCAAGTGGGTCACGGCCCCTACTTCGAAGCATCTGCCTCCAAGAACGTCACGGCGCTCGTCGGCAAAACGGCGTATCTCAACTGCCGGGTGAAAAATCTAGGAAACAAAACGGTGAGATTTTTGAAAGTCAAATTTTTGAGTGTCGAGCCTCCCCCCTCCCCGCCACGGCCGTGTAATCCGACAAGTTTTCGCATAAAACACAAAAATCCGCCATTAAAATTCGCGGAGGCCGTTGCGAAGCGCGCGGCCGTAATTCAACGAGGTCTTTACATTACCAAACAATTAAACTGTCGGGAAAGTAAACTCGAATAAATATTGTTCATACTTGCCGAATCCGGAGCCGGCGAGGACAAAGTGTGCGTGCGAATTGCGAAACAGTAAGTCGCGGTGTGAAACCCACCGCGAGGCAAAGCCGATTGTTAACTTTATGTCTTTAAATTCCGAATAAAAATATTATATCTCAGACATGCGATATTATATTTATAATATCTAAGAAAGAATATCTTACCGGATAATAAGCTCAAAGGTTAAATACATTTATATACTAATTCACAAAAATAACAACGTTTATTTGTTACTTCATAAAAAGTTATATTTGTTTATTTTATTAGATGGATGACATAACATATAGATTCCGAAGCGCCATTTACCCATATAAAAATTCTAAAGATGGAAAGGAAAGAGTCTCTCACACCAATATTCCTCCCAGAGTCAGACCATGACAATAGTTCATTTTTAATATTATTTCAGTTGGTTTAAATTAATACTACTTGTTTATAATTGTTTATTCAACGAAGAATAGATGGCATTAAATTAATTAATTACAACGTACCAGACTATCTATATATATTGTTTATAAAACATGCGGAGGTTATAGGTATTATCTTCTAATATACCTCTTCCTCCTGGGCAAAGAATTTCCTAGTTCATAGTTTCGGACACCTATCTAAATACTTAGCTTAGTCGCAGTTAGCTTACATTATCAAAATAGTATGAATGTAATAAACCATAACACTGGATATGATTTAAATAGCAATGAAACTTTATTTTATTTATTTAGCCCCAACTCCGTCCACTTCTAGTCATATCATCGTCTCACCTACGTGGAAAAGGTTAAATACAATTTTTATATACATCGGAAAATCCTAAAAAATATATGAAAACCTTCTCTAATATAATATTATTTATTTACTACATAATTTATATACTAGCATAATAGGCAAATAAAGTCGGCGTCATTAAATTTCGCGAGATAATGCAACATAGCAAATATTTTGTCTATACTAAGACTTACATACTTCTAAATGTTTGTTTAAATAAGTTTTCCCCATGAAAATTCAGTATCAGTGTTGATATTATATATGAATTAATTATAAATGTATATATTGTATGAGTGATTCTTAAAAAATAAATAATAATAAACACAGAAGGGAAAATCAAGTATAGAAACTAGCAAAATTTTAATACTTAATTTAATAAAATGAAATCTTATGATATGCCAATTTAAATAATATTGAAAGAAGCAAATTTATAGTACAGAAACAGGATTAGATTCCAAATTAATTAACTATCCTCAAAAGCACCGTGAATTATAATATCATTATTTTATTAAATTAGATATTTAATTATTATTTATTTGCTTATAATTAAAAAATATTAATAATTTGATTATTATAAAGGTTCGTTTTTACGTCGAATTCACGTTTTTCCACTATTTTCATTCAATTTTGACTATCCCGTTTCTAATACTGAATTTATCTACGCTCTATTTTTTTTATCGGTCTCTTCAAAAACGTAAAAACGGAATTTCACTGTATAGTATTTTGCAATTAATAATCGTTCAAGCCTTTATTTGGGTTTTTCTACTTTATAAAAACATTTACCGTTATCATTTCCATATTCGTTAACTAGTCGTGCCGATGGCGTATATTAGGTACCCTATGTTTTGGATTTTTCGCAAATAATTCTTTTAATAAAAATCCTACAAAAACTTTTTTATTTGTCTAAAAAAGTTTAGATATTACATTTTAAAAATAATCATTATCCTTTACTGTCTGCAATTAAAGAAAAAAATAAAAACAACAATATTCGCTGCCTTTGTCACACGTGCGATGTTTTTTCTCGTTCGCATATGGTACGCGAGATGCTGCGAGAGCTTTTGAATAGTTAATGAATCCAAAATATCGACCAAATTATTAAGCATATCAAGAATAACTATTTTTATTTTTAGGATAATCACTTTTTTAAAAAAATGTAAAGATATTGATGAAGAATTCATCTATATCAAGAATAAAATATTCTGATTATGTGTTTTTATAATTTGCCTCATTGCAATTATGTGTTATGGTATAAGATATTTATATACGCAGAATATATATTGCAGTAGCAATAAAAATGTTATTGGGTTTTATTTATGTTTCATTTAATTATTCCTCGTATTGCGTATACGAGCATGCAAAATCTCGAATAATAATACCCGCAAAAAAAACAATTTCTGAAATATAAAATGTGAGTACTGAGTCGGTTCCTTGTGTGTAGGTAGGTGTATTACCATTTCAATGTAAATATTTTTATTAAGCCAAATAAGCAATATGAGACGTTTTTATGTGAACATAGCTTTTTTGAATAAAAAATAATATACAAATGGTACTTGAGCTGTAAAAATGATTTGTAAAAATTCATTAAATTCCATGTAAAATATTCTTCAAGAAAAAATTAATGGCGGTGAATATTGGGGAAAAATGAGCAAATTTTCAAGAGTTGTTAACTTCGATCAAAGCACTCGTTGTTATTGAGCTTTTTTATCGAGATAAAAGTAACCGCGGGGGGAGAATTAAGAATAAATTCTGAAAAGAGTCAAGGACTTTGTTTTCGAATTCTTATTTTTGATGGCCCAATCGCATATACATATTTATGTAAATATTACAATATTTTATAGAGGTTTCATTATCATTGGATATGATTTTATATATGATTTATTTCTAATAAATTATATAACCGTGTAAAATTAAATTATGGCAATTTAATGGAACAATTGACTTCACATAATCACCGCAAGGACAATTACATCCGAATTCCTATCACCACCTCCATCTTCCATAACAGGCCAGAGCTGCAACTAATTTTCGCATAATTGTTTCAACAGGTCTCGTGGATCAGGCACAGGGATCTTCACCTACTAACGTCTGGTCGTAACACATACACTTCAGACCAGAGGTTTCAGAGTGTCCATAACCCGCAGACAGAGGACTGGATTTTACGGGTAAGTGCTCGTCTCACACATTTCATCCATTGTACGTATGTACCGCCGGTTATCCGAGTGCAATTTACATATTCATAATCTCTGGCGGAATTTGTTAGCGATTTCGACAACGGAACCGTTTATTATATTCGCAACTTAAATTTTTAATCCGCGCTCGGTCGGCGTGTCAAAATTTAATCTGTCCTGTGGTCCATTTAATTGGGTATAAATTCATATTGTCAATGATGTCAATCAATATTTGTGAATAGATTAATGGTAGTTTGCGGTAATTACCTTAAATTTTAATCACGCAATTCATGACAGTTCTATCATATGAATGGGAATATAAACTGAAATCCCATCATGTGATATCATAATGTAAATTAGATTCTCTATCCTCATAAATATAGCTATCAAATACAAATACAATTCAATATCAAATCAGACATAATAATGATTACCATGATGATATTATTTTTTTAGTCGTTTCTGCGCGCTATGCACGATTTTGATATAACAAATTTCAAGAAAGTTCAACGATATTATTTTATAAAAATATCGGAGAAGCTCTTTTGCAAAATATGATATCACTGAAATCATTTATATTAGCGATTTTATTCTAAAAATTGATAAAACAACAAAATATTATTATCCACAAATTTACAATAAATGAAAAAAATATATTGTAGAATATTACTTTCTATTTTCTCTTGCGTACATCCTGAATATATATTTTTAGGACTGATATAAATCTTCTACGACTTAATTTCAAATATATCACGTCGTATAATTTTTGAAACCTTGAACCCATATTGGTTAAGAGCAGAGCTTGATGAATAGAGGACTCTTTAATCTCTCTGCTATATATCCTTAATCTGACCCGCCCATAATTCATTACTATTATACAAAGCATATATCATAATAACCTAAGCAATTTTACTCTAAAATACCAGTTAATATTTAAATATTAATAATCAATAACTTGACTTTTTTAAAATCGATTATTCTAAGAATTAAAATAGTTATTATGCTTCATATTTTGGATTTTTTAATCAATATGACGCCTAAATGACAAGTGTACTTGGCGATGGTCACACGATTTCACTCGCTCTTGCCACATCGTACCGGATGCGAGCAAAAAAAAACATCTCGCCCGTGGCAACAGCAACAAATATGGTTGTTTTTATTTTGTTTTGTAATATTTTTTTTCGCAATCGCAGATAACAATGGACAATTATTATATATAATATTTATTCATTAGACTTTTTTAGACAAAAACAAAAAGTTTGTGGTATATAAGTTTATATTATAAGAGTCATTGGAGAGAAATCAAAAACTTTGGGTCCCAAATAGATCCTTTTTTTTACATAAAAGGACAAAAATCAAATATATCCTAACTTATATTTTATACAGATATATAAAAATAATAGTAATACCCTTAAAATAGACCGCAATATTTTTTCAATGGTTAACCAATTAACTTTATTAGTATCTTATATGCAATTAATTGTTTTCTACGCGCTTTTAAAATAACACGATCCATTAAAATGAACATAATTCCCAGTAACAAAATATTAGAATATGTATTTTTAATTTTGCACGTTATTACAAGCCGGTGTTAATTGAAGTCATTTTAAAAAGCCAATGACCAATGGTTAAAAAAGTAAACAAAATAGCAAAATTTATCAATTTAGAGCTACTTTAGTTCACCAAGGCTTACATTTGCTAGGAGCATGGAACAGCATGCTCTTACTTATAATCACGACATAGAAAAGGCTTTAAAATACCAACGAGAACTCCAAATCTGTATAGTTGGAAATTAAGACATTTATATACAACCTATGAAACAAAAAACACAAAAGTGAACAACAGTTTTCTTAATAATAAAAAAATCAAAAACACAAGACAGAAATAAACAAACAAAGGCATTATTAAATTATTAATATTTTGTGTAATATATTTCACACGATTTTTTATATCACAATGTTGTTCAGTTTAATACAAGACGGTTTTTTTTAATTCAGGCAACTTTAATCTTTAATATTTTTATAGTTTTCTACCAGTTTTAGATGAAATATATCTACCATGTACAACAAAAAATGATTGTATTTTTTTTTAATGCCCTAATTATATTTTTTCTTTAACTTGTATCGCCTGATTAATATCGATATTGACATATATATACGTACTGCTACCTCCTAAAAAATATTTCGGTAATAGCTTATATGGCCTTGCTGTCGATCAAGCCTTTATTAAAAAGCAACATATTGATTATGGATATTTTATATTTTACGACAAAATAAAATTTATTAAAAAGAAATTACGTTACATTTCATTTATACCATATAAAAAAATACAAGGATTTTTTTTAATAATTTAGACATAAACTGAACATCGATTAAGAAATTCTCGATTTTTTGTTACATTAAAAAAAAGACATAACTGCTATATTATTTTGGGCTCGCAATTTTGTATAGTGTAGATTATCATAAATGAACATTAGTCCATTGTGCGAAAACATACAATAATTCCTACTTGTCTATTCGTTGAAAAAATATTATTACTCGCCGTGACAGTAAATAATCGTCGCCGCCTTAGTTATCCTAATTTCGACACTTTTCCGTGGCTTTCCTGACTCGTTTTCTCAAAGGGCGCGGGAATAAACAAGCGTGTGTTTGTCATCAAGTTATGATTGTCATTAGTTTAATGATGCCAATTTAATATGGTGGCAATTGAGACAATTGTCACGGTCACGTTACAGCAGCCGCGACGCCGGTATTCAGGGAAGCGCGACGCCTATCAATATTGCCGGGGAAATGGCCGCGTACAAAAAGCTGTGCGTGCCAGGAAATTGTCGTGGTGCCGAAAGGCGTCGGCGTCTTTAACCGAACCGTACTTAAATCTCGTGCCAATGTTATTTTCATGCAGATTAGAATATATTAGTGAAAAAACTGGCGACACAAATGTATTTATTTTTTTATACACGATTATGAAATAAATATTTGTCATTTTACACAATGTAAAAATTTGCGAGCCGAGTTGGGAATTTAAAATAAAGTAAATCCCCGAATAAAACAGTAAATTGATGATCACTGGTGATATTAATCGGTTGGTATTATTATATTTACTTATGACGTATTTTTAATAAACTGCAAATATTAGGATATCCCATATATCGTGTCAGTGACAATAAGTGAAATGAAAAATATTTTTTTTAATATTAAATAGTTATAAAAAAAATTAAAATATATTTTTTTTTGCTTGCATGACTTTGTCCCAACGTTTAAAATTATTTTTGGAATTCAATTTTCTTAAAAATCTCCTAGTTTCGATTAATAAACCGAAAGTAGAACATATTCGACTACTTTTTCAGTTTTTTTTTTTTAAGTATTTTTTAATGGCCGAAACAGACGGAAATTAAACAGAGAAAGATTAGAGAAATATGATGGATGTTAAAGTACCGCCCAGATACGATTACAATTTTTGTAAAGAACCTTTAATTTATGAATCTTACGAATTGCATTCCCTTTACGACTCTATGAACTTTTTTCTGTTAAAAAAATAAATGCCATTCTTATAATTTAATAAAACAGTCCAGCACAATTATTTTTATAATATCAACAGCACTAAATCTTTATATAGTGAAACACAATGAAAAACCTTCAAATGTCTGTAAAGAAAAAATGACTACTATTTTTTTTAATAGTATTTTTTTATTATTATAATAGTAGTATTTTTTTAAAAAATAATTATTCATATTATAAAATGTAAAGGGATTTCATAAAATCTGTATTACCTTTGCTAAGTATACTATTAATTTTTAAACTCTAATATATATTAAATATTAAACTAAATTCTATAAATTGGATATTGTTTACACACGCATATATATTAAATGTCTTAAATATCATCGACGTATAACAAAAACATGTAAAATGTTAACATATATGTAGCTTTTAAGGTATTTTTCTTATCGTGACAGACACTAGATTATTAGTTTATGTGTTATTAATATTATAATAAAAAGTAATAAAGCCGTTTTCTTGAACTTAATTATTCCAGTATTAAAGTTTTAAAGTATTAAAAAAATGATATTCCATTTATTTGGCGATAAAATCTAATGCTTTGTTTATTACGAGTATACGAATTACTATGTTTTATAAATGTTAAACAAAAAATTAAGATTTGTTAAAATTTTCATTAGAAAATGTTTCAGACTGTATAAAATAAACAATTACGTTACAATACTATAGTAAAGTAATTAAAACTTTGGTTAAAAATCAACGTACCATAAAATTCAATCAAAATTAATATAAAGTCGGTTTTAAATTATTTATTTTAATTAATTCAATTCAAACTTCAATGAAATAATCTTAAGAGTGGCTAATAGATTATTTTTTGATAAAAATCTATAATAAATAAAGTTGCTTCTACTGTAAATCGCAATATTGAACGTAGCTTTTTTGATTTATTACATAATAAAGCATTTATAAAAATACGTATATTGAATTTTGAACACCAGATGCGTAATTTACATAATGATGTATAAAATTTAAAATTAATCGTTTTTCAATATAATTTAAATATGAGTTTATATCAATTTTTTTCTTAAATGTATAAATATTATATTTAATAAGAAGGCGAAGGGTCATACGATGGCTATAATACAACATCTTAATGACACAGAAGTGGCCCTTGAAACAAATTGAACAAACGTGTACAGAATACGAAAACAGGAGGAACGGGGGAAAAGAAGAGCGAAAATATTTGAATAAAATATACGCAATTATAGGGGCGCGGCAACATATGGGGTAACCGGAACGGCGTGCCTGCATGTACCACCCCCGGGGCGTTATTAGGGAAACTTGGCATTTTATGAATCCACGTTTCCGAACAATGTATGAGGATAGTTGTGCAAATGTAGCCGCAATGTAACGCAAAAATTTCATTAATATTTTTTCGCGTCGAATTATATAGATTTTATTTTTTCGCAAAATATCTTTTTTTGTCGCTGTTTGGTCTGTAATAAAAATGGACACGTTTCCAGCAATATGTGACATGTAACAATATTGCGTCACACGTGTATAGACGCGGACACGATGTGTCATGAAAAAATGCAATGAACCCAATTTTTCAAATCGAATTCTTTTCAGGATATTTGACTGTTAAAAAAAATATCCACTCACCATAAGTCGTATAATAACAGACACGTGTCATATTTTTGTATTGAATATGCCAATTTTTATAAATAAAAACGTTCATCCGTAAAAAGTTTGGCTCAGGATTAAGTTATGATTGATCATTGCGAATGAGCCGAATGCTGTTTCAAATGGAAAATAAATAAAGATTTATTATTATGAATGATTGATTAGTAAAATTTTAAATATGAATATAGTATTTTAGATGCCACTAATTCTCTTGTGGACATGTAAATTGCTCATTAGTCTGCTTATTGAAATGAAAACTTTATAATAGGAGTCGAGTTGGTAAAACAAATTGTTATTACTTTTTTATGAATATTATTTATTTAATTTTTCAAAATAAAATTATTAAATGGCCAACGAATACTGCTCATGCTTATAATTAATGCCTTATTGTTTTGATGATCTGTTTGCATACTTATTCCTTACAATAAATATCTTTGAATTAATAAACATATAATATGCAAATTTTGTTATTGGTCATCCGTAATGTTTTACAAGTTTTAGTTTATTCTTTGTACAATTTTTTATTTAAGAAATCTTATTTTTGCAAAAAAAACCCTTTATGTTGCCTTAGCTTTAATTCATGGTCTACAGTGTTCGTGGTTTCCACCACAAAAGCGTTTTTACGTATACCACACGCTATCAAACACAGTTTTACCAATACAAAAAAAAGTCAAAACTTGAGGAGATTTTGAACAAATGCGGCAAGTGCATATAAAACCATTTCTGCAAAATGAACATCATTTAACAATTTATTTATTTATTACATTGTAATATTTTTTTGTTTTTTCGTCACTCGATACTATGCGCTTGGATCTATTGGATCTATTATAACTTTTTTTTATATTTTCTTATTGGTAGAATACTTTTTTTTGTTTCTGATAAAAAAATCTTATTGATGTCGTATTGTAATTGTTCTCTATTATTTAGGAGCTATAAAAACAGCTGTTATGTATAATAAAAATTATGGCCTATCCTAGTGACTCAACGGCTAATGACCTAGAAATTTCAAACAACATTTAATATAAATATTCAATATTCAACATTCAAAAGACCATGTTTTATAAAAATTCCAATTCGCCGTTATTCCAAAAAAAATTGGCGACCCCTTTTATTAGATTTAAATATTTATTGTTGCCTTTCCTATCCAGTAAATGTTGAAGTTAAAGTAGTTAAATTTTCGGCTCAATATCTTAATTAATAAAAATGTATTATGATTTTTTGTAAAAAATGACGTTTCATCAAATTTCTGCAAATACAAATGTGTTTTAGTTAATAGTAAATAACAATACATGATTTTATAATAAACTCAACCTTTTCTTACACGGTATATATATTCTACGATAAATTGGGTGAAAAAGTGATCATACATAATGATGATTGGTTCCCTAAGTTGAAAAAAACCGTGTTATTTAAATAAAAAGCTCAACATTATGGTATAGAAAATTGTTTTTAAAAGCTGTGTGAAATGAAAACGCAGTATATAAATTATACGAAATGTTAATATTATTTAGACTCGACTATTTTAGTTAGAAAAAAATACTAACGACACGTCTAATGTTTTAGAATCTAATGAAGCTTTTTGTATTTATTTTATGTCTTTTGTTGTTGAATTTCTTCATCTTTATCCACTTCTGTGTTTTTTATTTCACATGTTATTATATTTATAAATTTCGTGATATCCAACTATACAAATATGCAGGTCTTGTTGAAATTCGTTTTAGGTCAGGATCAGGGGTAAAAGAATGTTCCATACTCTTTGCAAATCGCAAATTGCAACCCCTCATGAATTAAAGCAGCAATAAGTTGATGAATTACAGCATTTTGTTTACTTTTACACCCATTGGCAATTGGCATCATGACATAAAATTTGTTATTTTACTTTAATTAACACTGGGACATTATAACGTACGAAATTAAAAATATATATTTAAATATATTGTTTCTGGAATGGTGTAAAAATATAGTTTTTTGGTAATTTAAGTAAACTGTGTTATTTCAAGTGTTCGTTAAAAAATATTATTAATGAAAATTAATACCATTATCATGGATAAACATTTTATTATATGTAACAATATTAAGTAATATGTAAATAATTATTTTCGGGTCAATACTTTAATGATGGTGATTTCCGCCGTTACATTCCGACACCATATTGCAACAATAATACAATGCCTTCTGAAAATGTTTCGTGCGATCGAGTCGCGATAGGAAACACGTGGACCTTCCGGCCCTAGCCATTGTGAGCATGCAAATTTGTTTATTGTACAGATAGAAACCGCTGGTAATTGTCAATTTTTCACGAGGGTTCGTTTTCAAAGATAGCCCGGTTCCGGGCACCAAATGGGGCTTGATTTCGGACATTAAAAAAATACTAAATAATAAAGCGAATGTTCCATTTGCGTGCACGGGCGTAGCACTTAGCCGGGGCAGGTGTGCGTGAGGTGCGTCCTGCCGGAACCGCACGACACACGTACATTCCGTGCTTTGGCACTTCCGGACCGGAAAAGCGGACGCTTCCGGTGACTTGCGACCAGACAAAGAGCGGCCAGTCAACTACCGACCCGGCTCCGTCATCCGCTCTCTTTTATCTTTTGACGTTTCGCAGCAATATAGCCTTCAATGCAAATTAGGTCCTCATTCCATAAAAAAAATATATAAAAATATTTTTAAAATTTGAATTAAAAAATAAACACAAACTCATCAAATTGAATTTAAAATATTTAATATATAGAATTTTACAAGCCTTCGACTATTGTAAAAGTTAGTATAATTGTGATTTTTTCGAAGCTTAAAATGATATCCTAACATAATCAAAATTATTACTTGATATTTCAAACTATTTTATATTGTTTTTTTTTGTCCCCGTATCTAGTGGGGGTAAGGCTAGACCTCACCTTAATCGAATATAATATTTTAATTATATATGTTGTATTATTTATGTAGATTTAGTGATAAGGGATACGATTAAAAGGGTGGGATTGCATTTAGAAGGTGTGAAGGGAGGTAATTATAGCGGTCTAATTTGAATTTAATCCTTTTTTTACAAACTTTACCGGGAGGTAATTAAATAGAAATGGATTTTAGGGAACGAGGATTTTGATATTTTTGTGAGTAGAAAGGATGGTATTAGGTTTGAAATTAAATCATTTATATTTTTAAGCTTTGAAAGGAAATTAAAATAGGGTATTTTTTATAGATACTTATTTATAATATTATAATAAAAAAATGGTCAACGGCCTGTAGTTCTCGCGGAATGATCTTAATATATTATGTTAAGATCATTCCGCGAGAACTACAGACCGTTGACCATTTTTTCAAGAATATATTAGTATCAATTTGGATTTTAAAAATCAAGTCAAGAAATCAATCATAAAAGTCAAGATGAAACTCCAAATTAGGAAGGTGTATAAGATTTGTGGAAGAATATCTGAAATGATTTTTTCTCGAAAAAATCTTTTATTCTTTGTCACAAACTTGTATTTGTCTAAAAAAAATCTAAATAATACATATTATAAATAATAATTGCCTTTTATTGTTTGCAATTACGAAACAAAATAAAAACAGTAATATTTACTTCTGTTGCAATGGACGCGATGTTTTTTCTCGCTCGCATCCGGTAAGATCTGCCGAGGGCGAGTGAAAAGTGCGATTTACACGTTAGGCGAGAGCTCAGTTTGCAACGAGACATCGACAAGATCGTTGTCATTTACGCGTTATATTGATTAGGTAAAAAAAAAAAAAAACATCGATCAAATTATAAAGAATATAATACTAATAATAACTATTTTAATTCTTAATATAATATTTTTTACAAAAAAATGTTAAGATATTGATGAATTCTTCATTAATATCTTGACTTGTAATGCTTGGGGTCCTGCGATACCTCCTTCGAGCCGCCGTGACGTAGTCAATAATTTAAAAACATATTTGCTAAGATTTAAAAAGAAAACGATTCGTGTTTATTCGCGATTTATTTTAATGGACCTTTTACAGGCCAAACTAAAGTACTATTTCAAGATACCTGTAAAGATTCGTATATATAAAAAACATAATTTGTGTGTCTACAAAGAATTGCTATATAGTCAGCTTAAAATTGTAAACAAAAGTTAGAGATTATATATTGATATAAAATATAAAAGACAAAAAAATATATATTTGAGATTTACTTTTTTTTTGCTAAAAGCTAATGTCGTTTTCTTAATAACATCTAATGCAATAAGCTTGTGTTTATGGCTTAAATTTCTCCTTAATCTGTTAGATATATTTAATGCTATCCTCTGAAATGCGATAAATCGTTAAAAACCGTATAATAATATCATTCTCATATTTCACAATACTTTTATTATTTAATTGATTTATATTAAATATATATTTCTTTTTTTGCAGATACGTTTTCCACAGCATCGAGATTCAGGTATCTACGAATGTCAAATAGGAACTACTCCTCCGATGGGGCATTCCATGTTTCTATTAGTAGTAGGTGAGTTAAAAAAGAAAATTTAAAATATTTTAATTGTACAACGTGTAACTCTTTTACATTGTGTGCGTATTTTGTGTTTTTATTTATTTTTTATTTTAAAGAGAGTGTTTTTGGTGCTCTTCGTGCTTTTCCACTTTCATTCTGGTGGAATTTCAAAGGGGCCATCATCCGTAATAAAATAGCCTTTGCCGAGTAAATTTTTCCGCACACGAAAATGATTTTCATGACTTTAGCTTTTCAATGCTTTCATATTCAGCGAAAGCTTTGGCACAATGGAATGAAACGCAAAAAGGAACTTTCACAAGAGCGATATTCAAACTTTTACACAGTAATTTTTCAACGAAAACAATACCAATCTAAATTATGAAAAAAAATTGTCATAAACTTTTATGTCGGTGGACGTATTAAGCAATTTATGTTGCAAATAATTACAATCGGATTTATTTGGCTCAGCGGGCAATGAAGGCCATCCCAGTTGAATAGAATGACACGTATTCAATTTTCGTGCATAAAAATTGACGATAATAGAAAAGTTAGAATCCATATTGATAGGATTTTTATTACATTATACACTTTTTGTCAGCAGTTTGAGAATATGGCCGATCCAGGCACTCAGATCTGGACGATAAAATCTGCATGACACAGTATATCTTTTGTAATCTGGTAAGAGCTACATTTTTCCGGAAACATAAAAGAGAAAAAATTACCGCACTTGTAAAGACCTATTTTTCTTATCGGGGGCTGCGTATTTAATATACAACAAAGGACATGATAATAATAGTACATATATTTTTTTTAAATATATATATACAAAAATACGAAAGTTCCCTTTTGTACCGCGGGGGATAAAGTATCTGGCTCTTCATCAATTGTGTATATCGACATTTAGCAGACTCCTTGAATTTATTTCATCCCTCTGTCCAGTTGCTGTTTTTTTTTTCTCTTCGACCCTAAAAATGAACGAAATAAATATTGGTTTCCAGTAACGATTCGGGGTTAATGTTATTTCTCGTCCTTTTCCGGTTTTGTTTCATCGCTAGCAATATCAAAGTTTTATGGAGAAATATAATAATATTCGAAAAGAATAGAGCAACCCGATGGCCATACTTCCATTCAAAAAATGTATCGATAAATGACGAAGATATATTAGATAATTTATATCAAAATATATCACGAAACGATTACGGTGGAATGATAGTTTTCCAAAGGATGCGATCCGTGTAATATGGTCGCTCTCTTCTTAACACGTTATAAATATGGTTAAATAAACACGTCAGACCATATTTCTGCCAGGGTCAAACAAATGTAGGTTCTGGGTTTCGGGATATGTGTGTTTTAGGAGCGTGCCTTCAGGCAAAATAACTGAAGCATATTAGCTTAAGACAGTGGAGATATATTATATAGATATATATACACATACATTCCCTGAAAAAATTACAAAGCAGAAAAATAAATACGGCTACGATGGGAAATTTTGGGGGTTGAAATTACGAATCGGATTCTAAGAAACTTCACTTTGTATATTCTGGAAATAATTCACAAACATGCAAAATATTTCATTTAATGTTTGAATTTGTAAAATATGAAAATGTTGTATTTTATTATCGCAACTTCGTATTTCAGACATGTTTGATAAAATATTAATATTCAGATATAACAGTCGTATGTGGAGTAGTCTTCTGAAAAATATAATGGAATTCTACTACATAAATTTCGAACGCAATATATTTTTTGTAAATTTAAATAATAAATATAGTCATTTTTCAGTTTATTTATTTAAAAATTTGAATACAAACATTATTTAACTATGTCTTTTAATTTCTATAAATGTTAAATATTGGGCAGAAAATTTTTCATTATATTACCACTAAAATAATTCCTTAGTTTTAAAATATATTACAGCTTTCAATTTATTTTTAATTTTTGATATTTGCCCGTTTTCTTTCGTACTTAAAAAGTCTAATCGCTAGCTGAAATCATTTTTTTTTATTATAGGCTTCACTTTATATATCATATAAGCATTAAACTATATATTTAACTGTAGATTTTAGATATTATTGACTTCTGATCTGACATTACCAAAATGTTCAATACGTTACTATTAAGTTTTAGGAATGATTTCAATTTAGATATACTTTGTTATAAAATTAATGTAGACAAATCTTAGACAAATTGATTTCCCTACTTGGACTCATTTTTTTTTTATATTCTGATAATATTCTGTAATTCGTTTAATTATATTTGTTAAAAACGTAAATAATAAAATTTAAATATCACGAATAAAAATGCGAATTTCCTCCCTTATTTTCTAAGATCTTGAAAAGCCATCACCACGACTCAACCATCGAACTCAGCTATCGAATACTTTAATACATTACAATTTCTCTTCCGAACATATGTTAACTCTTAACTTTTTTGAGAGAACCTCGAAAGGACCACACAAAAACTTTAAGTGGGCCACAAGTGGCTCTCGGACTAATATTTATTATACCTTCTTGTTTAACAAACATTATAAATTGTTTGTATAATCCATTTGTCAAAATTATACTAATTAAATGAGTCGTAGAATATATTTGATTCAACATGCCTACATTTATATTAGCACAAAGATCGTGAATTTCTTTAGAAACATTCGTTACTCCGATGCGATATTGACCGTTGCTGATTCCAGTGAAAAATCAAAAGGCAGCTCCCGCCCGCCAGCCGGGAAAATAGAGAAAACGTCGAATGAAAATCTATTTTAAGCCTGTTTTCCGGGCCATTCCGAGTACAGTTTCCGGGGCCCGTTCCGCCAGTCATTTGGCTCCTTTTGTGCGACCTGAGAACGGGACGAGAATCGCAAACAAAACCACTGATCACCTATAGGACCGTGCTCTCAAAGTATCATTACGCCGCTTTCGATTGCACTTGTTCCAAAAAGAAGGCGAAAACTTCGCAAATCGAACGTGTCGCAACTAAAAGTTTTACTCTGGGATATAATTGGAAATATCTCCGTGCACTGGCGAAGTGGATTGAAAATTCCAGATGCCGAGAGCCAATCTAAGAAAAGTTTTAAATAAGGAGTGAATTACGTATTTTTCTAGTCGTACATAAATAAAACCTATGGCGATTATTATATATAGCGTAAAAATATAAAATTTAATTTCAGAACCGATAACCACAATAGTCGGAGGTCCAGATCTCTACATCAATACGGGCAGCACTCTAAATTTGACTTGTGTGGTTAGGCATTCGCCCGAACCACCACCGCACATATTTTGGACCCACGATAATGAGGTGAGTATTTCAAATTCTTGCAAAATAAGTATTACGTAATATAATTAATATTCCATGGCATAGTATTTTATATAAGATTTTTTTTATTAAAATTTGTAATGGCATTGTTTCTTTAAAAAAATATATGGAATGGCATAATATAAGATTTCTGAATAAAAAAAAATGATAATATCCCGAGAGAAAAGCAAAATTAGACATTCCATTAAAGGAGACTGCGAGGAATATAAGCAACATATTGATTTTATAATAAAATTCTACACCCATAAATATGCAAATATTGTGTTAACATAATATATTGCAATTATTTTTTGATTTAAAAGTAATTGGTATCCAGATTTTTTTAATTATTCGCTCGTAACTTAAAAGTCAAATTGTTATTTTTGTTCGTACGAATGAAATTATTTTTTTAAACACTTTGTCATCTTCAATACAATTTTCTCGCCATCATCATTACAATAATTAAAAGCGTTAATTGGTGTTTACGCAGCAATTTCGTAAATACATCTTGTCTGCGGATTTGTAGTTAATGGCTATGCCATTAACTCATTCGCAGAGGGATTAACCGCTTCTTCGCAGAATTTGAAAGGTTTTAATTAATTTTTAACGCTTTCGACACAATTAAGTTTTGGCCCTGCGTAATTATTTTGTGCAGACGCAACTGTTTGGAAGTTAACAGGATTTGATGGGTGCGAGAAGCGGGGATGGGTCGATTACTCTTGCACTCGAAGACTTCTCCTAATATCCAAAGGAATTCTAGCTGTGCGATTCTAGTTTGCACGGGAGCCGAGGCAATGCTGTTGTGGCGTATCGCGTTTACAGCTCATTAACCCTCCGACTCCAATGTGGACCAGAGTCGCAAATGAGATGAGCGCTTTTACGAGGGGGGAACCGAGGGAGACTTCAATTACACGCGTATCTGCTAGAAAATTTCTTCACGTATCCAAACGGTTTTGGTTAAATGATGGCGTAAATCGTCTTTATCGTCCGGCTCCGGAATTCTGATACCCAGATGCTTATTTTTCTGTTTTTTTTTTTTAGGAAATCAACTACGATTCTCCGAGAGGCGGAGTCAGCGTGATCACAGAGAAGGGTGATATAACCACTTCGTACCTGCTAATACAGAAAGCACGTGCTCCAGACAGCGGCAAGTACACGTGCAGTCCGTCGAATGCCAACCCGCGCACGGTGGTCGTGCACGTGCTCAATGGTATGGATCAAACTCTATATATAACTAGATTTATGCTGAAAATATTTTTATTATATCAAATGATCATAAACGACCATAAAAAATCATGCTAATAGATATTTCTATTCACGCCATAATATATAATTCCATTTTGGTATGAAATTTATTTTTAAAACTTTTCTTCTCACCCCTATTTATATATTTATTACTATCTCCCTTACTTATATGTGTAAAATACATTCTTAAATATTATGAACACGATTATAAAGTAGTTTTCAAATTATATGTAAAGAAAAAATTATCTCTAGTAGATTATTTTTCCCAATAATTTTAAATAACCCTAAGGAAACATTCAACATTCGTACTAATGAGAAAAAAAAATACAAATCTTTTACATTCATTTTTAAATTCTAATATATTTATGTACACTAATTAAAATAAATATGAAATGGATTAGAGTATATAATAAAAATAATTAAACGGTATAGGAACAACAAAATAGTGTCAGATATGCCATGGGAAATTATCTAATCTGTCAACTAATAAGGAACAAATGACGAATTTTTAAAGCAGAATCAGTAAAATCATCGATTATCAACCTTTGAGATATTAGAAGAAATTTGCTAAACAATACAATCTGGTAGTTGAAAATGAAGACGAAAATTTAATTTGAAGAAACGTTGTTGTTAGGAATTAACAAACCAATATTTGATTAAGATTGAGGAAAAACGAATTACAAAAAAAATTAAATAGCTTGAAAGGACTACAAAAAAAATTGTGATAGAATTTATGGCTACAGCTTTTCCGTGATGGTAATAAAAAAAATTAAAAAAAAGACTCAGTTACTAATAGTTCTTTGAAGCTATCTCACCTTATTTAACATGCACTTATATGTTGTTGTGAAATTAATAAAGAAAATAAACCCAATTTATACTAACTAACTTTAATATGTGACATTTAAGAAAATAAATCTCATTACAGCAATCACTAAAATATGCAGAAGTTTTTATAGTATAAAGCTCAAAGCTCTAAACGACAAATTTGCCAGAAGATGATATGCGTTTTACTTACTACTAGCATTTTTCATATTAAAATATAATAAAATAGTAATCGAGTAAAAGATTTTGTATATTGAAAACAAATTCTTCCTCAATATTTTTAACAAAAATGTCCTTGGATATAACAATAATAATAATTCTTAATTTTGCAAATTTTTAAATCAGAAAAAAGGTGTTAATCATTATATTTATTATTCATTTACGTTCATTCTAAATATATAACGTACATATACATTTAAACAGTTTTTTTCTAAATTAAAGCTAATAAAATTATTTTATATTTAAGTTTTAGCGATTACTTCTGAATCGCAATTACAAAATAATTAAAAACACCTTTCTTACTAACATTTTAGTTTATTCATTTATCCTTTTATCGTAAATTATAAATGATTATCAACTATCGGAATCAAATATGAAACGAAGACACAATTGAAATACTAGTATTTATAAAGATAAAGTATTCATCGGAAAAGAATATACCAATTTTTACAATTTATAATGAGGTGTTAACTCTTACGACAATATCTTACCTTGCTTAAAATATTTTTTTATGATACAGAAAATACTATAAACCCTATAAAATATGGTTAAGAGTTAATGGACCTTTCTATAACATACACACATGCAAAAGATATAAATAAAACAATACATAATGAATACAATAATATTAAATTTAATATAAACAAATGTTATTAACTCGATTATTACCTCGAAAAAGATTTCCCCCGTTTGAAAGAAAAGTCTTTTTTCCAAAACGACGTGGCAATCTGATGAAGCCTACATAATCAAAGCAACATCTGTACTAAAAAATCTTCTACTACTGGAAACAGTAATACGATTATACAGGTCTCTGTGACTAAAATAAACAGGACACGTCGAAAAAAGTAGATGAACCTTATCTGAGAAAACTGGTCTAGAGTAGAAATATAAAATAGCGATAAACAGCTTGTATAGAATGTTAATATATGAATATTTAAATCTGACAGCAATATTTTACATACTGATCATTAAAGAGTCACTTACTCGAGTGCTTTCCAATTACTTTCATGTCACGGCCCCCTAAATCTGAAAGAATTAATTCCCGCCCCCAAAAAAAAAAAATATTTTATAGTTTATTAAGATTATTTGCCAATAATATTATTGAATTATAATACATATCCCTCGATTTACGGTAGATAGGTTCGCCGTGTAAAACTTGATAATAAATCAGAAAAGGAGTACAAGAGAAAAAAACATGAATTTGATTGTTTTAAAATACATAAATAACACAAAATTATTCTTTAAAACAAAATTATTATCTTTTATTAATTAAACCTTTTTTCCAAAATAACCCTTACTCATCAGCATTGATAACCTGATTAGGAGTATATGAATTGATGGCAAAAATTTCAGCAAATTTTGTTGAATATTCTTGCGCTACATCTACTCATGAATGCCAGTTCACCTATGTAGAGGTGTCTTGATTTGAATCTTTCGAACCAAGCATGACTTGCTGTGAAAGCCTGCTTGTTTTCAGATAAAGAAAAGTATGGTAACTTTTCTTTAATTTTTTCGTAAATCCGCAATTCTTTATTTGTTTGGTCCTCTATCCAAATCATTAAGGCCTTCTCCATGTTTTCCATTGCAATATCTCTGATATATGAAGTTGAACAGTGGAAAGCACACCTACAGTGGAATGCACACCTACAGTTGAATGCACACATACAGTGGAATGCACACCTACAGTTGAATGCACACCTACAGTGGATTGCACAACTACAGTGGAATGCACACCTACAGTGGAATGCATACCTATAGTGGAATGCATGCCTACAGTGGGCGTACGAACAAATAAAATTATTATTATTGATTATTTTCAACATTTATTTTCAATTTTTTTATTTAAAACCGTGCAAAGGCGAGAAACGTGTAAAAGAGTTCCATTAATAAATCGAGGGGATAGGTGTACATATTTATATTCAGCACAAAATCGTTTTAAAACCTTTCCGCGAGATAGCGATCGTACTTCACTATGATACGAAGTAAGAGCTCCGTGCACTGGAGGAATACATCTCTGTGCACGAAATGCTAAATAATCTTGTTTCCTAATTTATTTATTTTTCATTATTTTTTTCTTTTATATTCTTATTTTTTTCTTATTTATTCTCATTTTATTATTATTTATTCTTATTTTTTCTTATTTATTCTGATTTTATTATTATTTATGCTTATTTTTTTTTATTTGTTCTTTTTTTTTTATTTGTCCTTATTTTTTTCTTATTTGTTCTTATTTTTTTTTATTCCAACCATTTCAAGTCGAGATATTGATAAATTCTTCATTAATAACTTGAATATTTTTTTTAAATGGATTAATCTATTCCTTGTTGTTGTTTGTTGTTGTTGTGTATATAAATATGTTCTCATATGTGTTATTATTTAACAGACTTAAATATATAAATTCCTTAAATATGCTATGTGGAAAAATATTTGTACTTTGTATTGATTTTTTTCGCGGCCCCGCGAGGAATCCTGCGACCCCCCAGAGGGCCGCGGCCCATAATTTGGGAAGCACTAGCTTACTCGACCGAAATACTTTTTACGCGATGGAGATCCTCTTTTTAAATGTTATTTGTTGTTCGTAAAATATTTAAATAATAATATATCATTCTATAAATATAATTATTGTTTCCACATCAAAAAATATGATAACTTCTCCGGATCTCATGCAAAATTAACTTCGAATTTATTCGCAAATTGTAGCGTGGTCGGGACCAAATCCCGGCTCCCGCTTAGCGCGCGAATAAACAAACTCGCGCGATATTTTTCTTTGGCCCGTAACCCAAATTCAATCATAATACCAAATATTTATGTTGCCCAAAATCCATCACGGAAAGTAATCTTTTCATGTAACATGCCCTGCCATTCTGTAAGTAATTCATGTAAATATATAATACACACACATACACGGTGGGGAGTGAGCTCCAGGTCGTGCGCACCTCAGACTCCTAACTCTAATCCTAGACTCTGAATGGGGCACGTGTTCGCCATTATTACGTTCACTGGCTGTGTATCTTCTTAACGCACGTACCGCGCTTTATTACAATATTCTGCCGGATAAATATTACATTAGGACTTTTTATATGAACCGGCTAATCCTTTTATTTATGACGTAATAATTATTAAAGGTGATTGAAGGTAAAATTCACTCGAGCTTTTGCAATATAACCCGCGTACATTTTTCATGTAAAATATGTTTCAGTCTATACATTTTTTTTTATTTCCAGGCGAACAACCCGCTGCAATCCAGCAGGGATCCAAGATAGGAACCCAGCATCCCGTCTACGTGTTATTGTTAAGTTTAATCCTAATAGTTATGTCCTGCTAGTATTTATAAATAATAATTAAAATAAAATTAATTTTTATATAATGAAAAAAAGTGTAAATAAAATTCGCAATATGAATTAAAATTATGATACGGATTTGAAGTGTTTTATTGTTTATATAATGAAAAAATATATATATATATATGAAATGTTGAGCACTTCTGAAAAGGGTTGAATGAACATATTTATTGTAATTATTTAGTTTGTTTTAAAATAAAATTAAAAAATACACACTACATCTTCTTAATTATTTATTTATCTTTGTCCTGGTGTTGAATTGTAATGGTGTTAAACAGATAATTGCTCATAGATGGATTTCAAATTAATTTTCCATTCCGTCTACACATTGCTGATACAAATACGCTCTTAAATTGAGTTTTGCTTTTAATACTCAGCGATTTTAATGAAGCCGGTATTCCAGACACGTACCGGCTTCGGAAAAATGAGTCGGTTGTATGCAACGTCTTTGACAATAGCGTCATAATTATGCATCTCCCCGCATGGCACGTGAACTATGTAGGAACTAGTGGCGCACTGTCGCATAGTTCTGCAGAAAGCCGAGGTTCACAAGGCGCGGCGGAGGAGGGGAGGGAAAACTCCAGGATCGTCGTCGCGTGACAAATAGCGTCGGGAAAGGCGGGAGAGGGCCCGAAGAATGAGACGCCGAGCTGGCAATTAAATTATCAGCCCTATTGTGCCACCCGCGGGAATGCAACGCAAATAATTTTCCGCGGGAAAATTGTGGCAATGTTGGTTTATCTTTTTTTAGAAACAAAAGCCACAGCTTTCAAATTAGGTTAGAGTACGGCTTCATGAAATTATCCTTGTATATTTCGTATTTTTATACACTTAGCTGTTAATGGATTAAATATAAATAATAAAATATATTTTTTTAAAAACAACAAATGTCTAAATACATATTTTAGTTTTATATTACAATTTTTTATCTAAAAATAAGAGTTTTATTAAAGATTTAGATAACATGGAAAAATGTGTATATATACCTCTGATTTGTATGCAATTAAAAAAAAACAAAAACCAAATCAAACGAGGATTGTTAGCATTCGGAAAATTCATTTGTGTTTTAAGAGGAAATATTCGAAATGGGCTGAAACAACAGCATTTTGATGGAGATATGCTCCCTTTGCTTAATAAATGACAAAAAAACCATGAACTTTATACTCTCGGGAGATTAAATATTAGCGGGCGAAGCAGAGGGTGAGTATACCAATTAAAAAAATCTCGAAGAACAGACATGGTAAACAAATTATATTTGAATTTGAGACCACTTTTTTATCAATGCAATAAATAATATCTTAATATGGTCGAACGTCACGATATTATGTACGAATGGCAGATGGAACAGAGTTTTAAAGCGTTGTATTTACGTAATGAATTTTAATAAAGATGAGGAAATATATTGTTAGACATCTTAATCTGAAAGTTGATAAGGTAGCGTAATTCACCTTTGTGAAAACGATGTTGAGGAACGTACAAGCCAAGACTTTATTGACATAAAGGAAGAACGAGATACAGTATAAAAATTTAAGAAGTTTAATAAGCAAGCACTTGCCTGTCATTATGAAATTTATTTGAATAAATCATCCAAAAAAGACAAAAATAATTAGCGTATTACTTATCTTTTATTCTTATAATTCCTAATTATAGTTTGTATGAAATTCGACTAACGACAATTCTGACATTGTCTAAGATGGCTGAACGGAACCTTCATTTGTAAATGATTTAATTAATTATCAAAATTATAATAATATTGTATATATTTTACGCGCGTGTAGAGAAGAAATGCTACACGTGCCATCAAAATTATGATAATTACTCCAAATATTGATATAGCGATAATAAAATAAAATTTAAATAAATAAATATTTCCTAAAGATTCATGAATATTAATATTATTCTCAGCGTACAAATTAATTTCGTATTTTATTAAGAAAATAAATCAACAATTTGTTATACAATAAAATATATAAATAAATAAATATATATATATACTTCTCAATTTTTCGTCTGAAATTGCTGAAAGTATTTTTTTTTAAATAATTGCAATTTCCGTTTAATTTATCTATCTACGTAATTTAAATATTATAGTAAAAGTTGAATTATTAATATAAATAAGCATATATTATATTAATAAATTAAATGGAGAAAATTTTGCAAATATATTTTAATAAAATAAATAATATTTTATTAAAATTAATACAATGTGTTTTCCTTGTCTGTTTATGCAAATACTTCCGCGAATTTTAGTATGAATAAAAAAAGATAGGTATGGGTGTGTATTATTTTAAATTAATTATTTTCTCAGATTTTTTTTTTCGATTGTCTCGGTGTAACGAATTTCGCCACATGCCAATTAAAGTAAATTACATTCACGCATCGAGCAATGAAAGGTATCCAATTAAATTTTTGTTTGCGGTTATACGAGATTTTTTTTTAACTTTGATACCTAAAGGGTTTCAGGTTCTGAATACACACGAATATATTCGTTGCCTGTTTTTGTGTAAATATTTTCAGAGTAAACTGTGATGGCGGGCGTCCGCGCAAATATTCCGCGGAGCATTGTTGAAAAATTTAATTAATCTAATTTTCTTGGCGAATTCGAATATTTTTTGCACAAACGATCTTTAGAATTAATTAAAATTTCAATATAAAAACTGTGCGATAAAATATGATTTATTAAACAAATGTTTTTAAGGCATCTTGTGCTTAAAAATATAAAAATAAAAAAAATACGTATTGATCAAATATTTCAATTTGCAGATTCGTTGCCTCTTTTTTATTATATATGAAAAATTTAATTAATTATTCTTTCAATATTCACGTCAAGTTAGTTTAGTTTAGTTTATAGAGAGAAAAGCTTTGTCATAAATTTAATATGTATCGATATTATTTTAACATTCTCTTCCTTGCTGCAACAAACTTTTTCCTTCAATTTTAGACAAGAGAAGCATAATTATTTTCTACGGTATTGTCCTACCTCGCGTTTACTCCTTTCCGCTCTTCCCACTTTGACATAATTTAGGTCTCACTTAAAAACCTATAAAATGAAGAGCGGGCAGTACATGAAATAAATCTTGGAAAACACTTTTATGGTTTGAATTTAATAAAGAAGGGCGTACTTCACGTGGCGCCGAAGAAAGCCTTCCCAACAATATGGAGAGTTTTTAATAATCGAAAAGTTGGGTTGTAAAAAAGCGCCGGGTACATACTTAATTTTTAAACTTTTTTAAACAGTCGTCTGGCCGCAATAAATTCTTTGTCAAACGCTGCGAAAATATGTTTTTCGGAAAGAAAATATTTTGCACAGCAACATTATGGCTTTTCGAATAACTTATTCAATTGTTTAATATCTATACAGATAAAAAATATCAATTTTTAACCGTTGTAGCTTTCAATTCATAGGGTAATTGTAATTGCAAAGGGTAAATAATATAACAGATTTATTATTTATATATATAATTATAGTTATAGAAGCTTCTCTGTAAGTTTTTGACCCAGTCCCAGTTAGTTTTGGCGGTTTAAATCATGAGTCAGAAAATTACAGGATACCTCTAAATCAGTACCGAAATTGTTACCGAAGATAATACTGGAGACGATAAATGGATCATATACGATAATGTAAAGAAACACCAATGGGTTTTCAAAACAAGAAACCATCTTTTCAACACTTAAGCCAGGATTGACACTTCTGAGGGTTGTTTTATGTGTTTTGTGAAATATTATTTGAGCTATTCACTATGAACTTCTTAAACCAGACGAAACGATAACTACTGTAATTTTTTATCGACAATAAGACACTCTCAAATAAAAACTATAAGAAAAATTATTGGGTTTTTTCAGTCGAAGAAGAGTCGTTTTGTAGCATGAGAACGCACGCTCATAAAACCAAACTCAGATTATTATCAATCTTTATTTATTTCAAAACATTCATTGAAAGACTAAAAAATTAAAATGTAGGTGAAGTCAAAAATGATTTGGGTTATATTATTATTAATCGAAACTATATAGTTTTTAAAAAAATGGGATATAAAATGTGCATGAGAGATTATAGTTAATTATTGATATTACAGTCGATTTTATTTTAATAATATAAATAATTTATTTTAAATGTATTTTATAAATAAAAAAAATATTATTAAATGCAGGCATGCAAGAAGCAAACATCAACTTTATTGAGAATTAATTACATCCATCTTTACACTTATTGATTTAATAATACAAATATTCTCAAATAACTCTTTAACCGTTTAGACGCCACGGCGTGCAGGCACGCAAAACCAGCTGACCAACAGCGCCACGGCAAACGCTACTACGAATTTATTTATGAATAAATATAATGTTTTTAAATGAAAATTAATGCAGATACATCTTTTGAAGGCAATGTGATTGCTAGAATGTCGATATGTTTAGCCGTTTCATTTTAGTTTATACGGCGTACGGTAAAAATTCATATAATTGGCTTGGCGATTAAAGGGTTAAATTCAGGCTCTCGTGTTCTTAAGTTTCTTTTCAGTCTCCAGCAAAGAATGCATAAAATTCTATGACAATGTGTCTATCATCCCTTTAATTCTGAGATTAAAATTTTTTGCAAAAACATGAAAGGAACTGTTTTAGATTAAAACGAAGTGTGTTATTAATTAAGGTTTTTACAGCTTCTTCAAGATAGTTGTATTCTTCTACGTTATCGAAATCGTGACGTTCGCCTGTAAGATGAGTATTAGATTAGTTATGCTTTTGGTTTTTTCAGCAGATTAATAATTTATGCTTTATTTATGCTCATGTGAGAGAGGCTAGGCTATGGAATAAGTCTCCCTTTGCCCTTATTTCTCATAAAATAAAAGGTTTTTGTTAAGTAAACCAGAGAGAAATCTCATTTTTTCTCATTTCAACAGAAACCGTACAATATTATTATTATTATACAATATATCGATGATCCTTTGACTTAAAAAGGTAGTAAGTAGTACAAAAACAAGTAAATTTGGATGTTTCAGAACTACTAAATCTAGCTCTCTTTATTGGTCCTATGTAATTAATTTCATTATCATTCTGAAGAATTAATTTTTAATCGCTTCCTAAGACTGATCGTTTTTAAAGCAGTACCTCCTTTAATCTTACAAAAAGGACAAAATACACCTCTGATGTTACATGTATGACTAGCTTTAATAATTCATAACGAATTATTTTCAAAACATCCCATCAAATACAAAAGAATAATATTTTTCAATCAATGATGGCCTAGGGGTAGATACGGGTACCTGATTCTATGTAAGTCATTATTTTTTTCTTCTGAAATTGGAAGCAAAAATCCTTCTGAGAAACGGATCGGCTTTATATCTGGACAGTAAAGATAAAAAAATGTTATAATCCTTTATCTATTTTTAGTGGATCCTTGACCCATTTCGCGATTTTTTTAAAAATAAAATACCGCACCTTGTCTTATATATAATATGTATATTAGTTATAAGGTAATAAATTAAAGCTTTAACTATTCTAATAACTTTCAATTTAAAGTATGATAATTATTCTACACACGATATCGTCAAGAGCGCTCTCTGATATTTTTTATATCTTAGCATTATATTATTATTTTATTTAACTAGCATATTATTATTGAAAATTTTTCGCACAGCTGTACGTGCAGATTTCAAATTATATACATTTCTATGCAAATCATTTTCCATATCCGAAAATAAATTTTTCAAGGGCATCAGAGGTCACTAATAAATGTCCCCCCTACAACCGCGCGACATTAAGTTTGCAAAATTTTTGGCTCCGTCCGTGAAAAACTGCTGGAACGAATTCAAATGCCGCATTCTAAAGCGGAATCATACGTATAATTACTTTTTACTATTGTTCAAAATTTCAGAAAAATGTCTGAAACTACCTTCGCATCGTCGTTCTGTTGTTACATATATTCCCGACATATATTACTGTATATAATCATATATTATCGAGGGTAGGTGTAATATGTTTCAATTTCGTGGCCAACTTTTATAAATTCGGTCAAGCGATCGACGCGGCTCCCATGTCACGTAGTTGGTTACGCCTGGAAGGCTCCCATCCATATTTGATGGCGGCCAGATCCTGGATAATGGATGGGACTGTTTCTTCCGCGGCGCTTAGCGCCTTCTGCAGCTGAGACCTCGCAGATCTGCTCTCGAATTGGATTATGTGCCGAGTGTTAAAAACGTTCATTTGCCAAAATTCCGCACGGAAAAGTCCTAAGCGCCTCCGGGAGATGGAAAAAAATTAAGGAAATCCTTTGACGAATGGAGACGCGTTTGAATTATGCGTAATTTTATTTGGCTACAGATGTATACGGATAATTTCATTATTCGCGAAATACGTGTAATTTTATTCTGGATGATCTCTTACGGAAATAATTTGAACTACTGTAAAATTCAGGAGTGGATGTATATTAAATTTTGAAGGACTTCCAAGCACTTTAATATTGAATTGAAAATTTTGCTAGATGTTGCGATTAAATAGTATGAGAGACGCGGATATCTTCAAACTTTATTCTTAAATAATAGTTAAATACTGTTCCATTATATTTTCATCCAATGAAATTTGCATATCATTCATAAATATGCGCAAATTAAATTTATTCATTGCCGAGTCGATTTAATATTCATGGCATTAATGTTTATATTGCGCAATCGAATGCTTAATGGTCATTTTAATTTAGGAATGGAAAACCCTTTCATACTTAAATTAATAACAATATTTTTTAATAACCGCATTTTATTGAGGAATATAAATATATTATTGCAGCAGGGATTGAAAAATGAGAAAGGATTTTTCTGGCATATCGCCAAAGACGTGCTAAATCCATAGCGTTTTTCTATATTTTTAATAAATATTTCTTAGCATTAAAATTAAATTTTCATTAAATATAAAACAGACAGAAAAATTTACGGAATTTTTCCTGGTATTTTTTTATCCTTAATACCACAGACTTTCTATCTCTGTTTTTAAAATTTTATTTAATTAAAAAGTAATTATAAATCGAGTTCATTACCTTTCTCTAAA